>JAEMOT010002491.1:245760-359478 GCA_019297695.1 Apostasia ramifera | reverse complement strand
TATATATATATATATATATATTGTAGATTGATTGAAGCTTCTATAAGAAAAGTTAAATTATGAATTTTATTCATGTAAAAAGAGAAATAAAAAGACAAAAAGAGACATGACAAGATACTACAAAGAATGGCCTTGCATGATTAGAGCTAAATGAGGAGCCATTATTTGATGAAGTGCAATGAAAATAATGAATCTATATAGCTAACCTACCTGGTAGGATAAAAGCTTAGTTGTCATTAATGAGACTAGAGATGAGACTAAGGTGAAACTTGGGATGTAGAAGATGACCCTAGAGTCCAAATATTTTCGTCTTAGTAGATCTAAAAGCAAGTATATGAAATGCAAATTTAGTCAATATAAAAGCATTTGTATAGGGAGGTGACAATTGGTGATCAAGTCAGCAGAAAAAGTGAGCAATTTAAATACTTCAGATCAATCATACAAAATGGTGGTGAAATAGATAGTGATATTATTAGCAAAATCTAAACAGGATGAATGCAATGAAGGAATGCATCTGGTGTTTTGTGTGGCAAAAAATCTCTTAAACTTAAAGGTAAATTTTATAAGATAGTAGTAAGACCGACACTGTTATATGATATTGAGTTCTAGCCTAAAAAGAAAAAATATATGAATAAAATAAGTATAGCAGAAATGTAGATGCTAAAGTTGATTGTGTATATATGAAAGGACAAGTTTAAAATGTGTACATCCGTAAGAAAGTTGAAGCGACTTCAAGTGAACATAAGTTCAGAGAAAATCATCTTTAGATAGTTTGGATATATGTCGTAGGCCGATTAAAGTTTCACTTAAAAGAATTGAGTTATTAGATCTTGCCTATGTAAAAAAAGAAATAAGAATACTAAAAAAGATACGGTAAGAAGCTATAAAAAATGACTTTGCATCTTAGAGCTAAATGAGAAGCTCTTATTTGATGGAGTGAAATGGAAACAAAAGATTCATATATCCAATCCCACTTACTAGAATAAAGGCTTGGTGGTTTTTTTTATTGTTATTACTTTTGTTTGTTAACATTATGGGCTTGTTCATCTGCAATATTTCGTTCCTTTCATAACTATTTCCTCTTCAGGCAATGGATAGGGCACATCGGCTCGGTCAGCGAAAAGTTGTAAATGTTCATCGTCTCATCATGCGTGGCACTTTGGAAGAGAAAGTCATGAGCCTTCAGAAGTTCAAAATCTCCGTTGCTAATGCTATTATTAATGCTGAGAATGCCAGCCTGAAAACAATGAACACAGATCAATTGCTTGATCTCTTCACTCCTGCTTCAGCCTCCAGAAAGGTAATACAAATAGCTGCCTAGTTTAATACAATCTTAATCTCAAATACCTTCCCTGTTTGAGCATGTTGAAAAATCATTTTTTTGAGCTCGTGCAAACTCGACTCATAATGATTATGTACATTTGTTTGATTAACATTTCAGGCAATTGCACACCCACCATTAAATTTTTTTCTGAATTGTCCCTGTTACTACCAATCTTAATTTGACTGAATTCAAGCTGTAAAACGTGAATAGGAAGATTGTTTGTTCTGTTTGTGGCATTTCATGGTAAATCCAGAGATGCTTATTGGCCCGAATTGACTTAGTTCTGGTCTGAACTAGCCGATTCTGGGACATTCAACCAGTTGATGGCTTGAACTGGTTGAGTACCAGTTCTAGAACCTACAACAGTCCAGCGACCCGGACTAGAATCAGAACCTCAACTGGATAATAATAACCAGAAAACTATTCTGTCACTTAAAAATTAAAACTCTACAAATTTTTAAAATATTTAAAAAACGTATAATAAAAAGACTTGCAATATTGGATAATAATAACCAGAAAACTATTCTGTCACTTAAAAATCAAAACTCTACAAATTTTTAAAATATTTAAAAAACGTATAATAAAAAGAGTTGCAAAGTTGGATAATAACAACCAAAAAACTATTGTCACTTCCTTAAAAATCGATCATAATTCGTGATCCTTTTTTTAAAAAAAAGCCAATGGACTTATAATATTTATTAAATATATCAGAGTTATAAAAAGGGTTGATTAGATCTTCATATGGTAAAATTGAATTGATTAAATGATGCATTGAATTCTACCTTGTGTCAACTAGTAGGGGAAACTTGATAAGGGTTTTCCTTGCATGTCAACTAATCCATTTCCACTCACATTGAATGTTTCCTTTATAGATCCACTTCTCTACAAACCTAATTTTATCAATTGCCTAGTTGTCGATAGCAAAAGTTAGACAATTTTAAAATGTGATATGTACAACAAACATGAAATGAAACACAATATAAAATAGTTTTTAATTGTTGACTTAAATAATTAACTGCAACATTGTTACTTGATGCGTTGTGTAATGTAAAGGCACAATTGCCAAAACCTTGTCGTCAATACAGAAAATCTTAACATTTATTTAAAATATATTTGAAAATGATTACATCTATTTGTGTATAATCAAGTGATTCGAGTGTCAAAATGCAGTTTTGCAACCTCGATTGATCAACAATCCAATGGCAGTCACAATTGTGTCATTTATGTTGTGCATATATCTGTGGTTGGGCTTACTTTACAAGATAGACTTTTGAGGTGTTGAGTCAGAGTGTTTCTATACTCATGCATAGTTAGACATTATTTTTTTTGACATATTTGGAAATTCATTAGTAAGGAAGTTGTAGATATTCGACTATGTATTGAAGGTAACCTTCTTTGCAAATTGTAAATGGTTATTTTATTTTTACAATGAAAAGTACTAAGTCATGTTGTGCCTTCTCATTTCGAAATGTCCAAAGCCTAGATCTAGCTTATGGATTGAACTAAGATGGTTTGATAGTAGTAGATTTGTCACGTTTTCTTATCAAAGTTATGAAACTTCACCAAATGTTTCTTGAATGTACTAATCCCACTGCTTGCTCCTCCCAATTTGTAAGAATATTATTTCTTTGAAATCTTGCAGACTGTGTTGTTCGATTCTCCTTGAATTCGTATTTCTCTTTTGGATAATGTCAAAATATTTTCATATATTACTGCATTTAATATAAGTTTGTGTCGGGTTTGTCGGCGATTGTATTGAAGCGTCCACTCCAATTGAAAACAATTACTCTTCATTTTCAGCTTAGGATTGTTTCGAAAAAATTTTGGATCAGTGACATTGTCATTATCTGTTGGCCATACCGTCGATTGTTAAGATAGAATTGAATTTGGAGGTTACAAGAAAGAGAATTTTGGTGAGGAATTTTCAATTATTTTTAGGAAAGGGCATAGCTGCACGTGTAGGTAGTCCCTATTAAATAGTAATAAAAATAATAATAATAATAACAACAACAACAACCAAGCCTTAATCCCACTAGGTGGGGTCGTCTACATGAATCCTTTGTTTTCATTGCGCTCTATCAGTTACCAAATTCTTATCTAAGTTTAAGTAACTAAGATCACTCCTTATAGTTTCTTGCCATGTCTTCTTTGGTCTCCCTCTTCCTCTTTGTACATGGGCAAAATCCAGTAACTCAATTTTTCTAACTGGAGCTTCAATTGGCCTACGATTTAGATGTCCAAACCATCGAAGCCGACTTTCTCTAAGTTTATCCTCAATTGGTGCAACACCAACTTTCTTTCGGATATACTCATTTCTCATTCTATCCTTTCGTGTATATCCATACATCCACCTTAACATCCTCATTTCTGCAACATTTATTTTATTTGTATGTTTCTTCTTTACAGGCCAGCATTCAGCACCATATATCATCGCTGGTCTTACTACAGTTTTATAAAATTTACCCTTAATTTTGGATGGGATTTTTCTATCGCATAACACACCAGAAGCATTTCTCCATTTTACCCAGCCTGCTTGAATCCTGCTAATAACGTCATTATCTATTTCGCCATCATTTTGTATAATTGATCCAAGGTATCTAAAGCGCTCACTCTTCTTGACAATTTGATCACCAATTGTCACATCTCCAATATAAGTATTTTTTTCTTGACTAAATGTGCACTCCATATATTCAGTTTTTGATCTACTGAGATGCAAACCTTTAGATTCTAGAGCATTCCTCCAAAGCTCTAGTTTCGCTTTAGCTCCCTCTTTAGTTTTCTCAATAAGGACAATAAAAATAATAATAATAATAATAATAAACAATAATATTTTACTAAACTGGATCCATTTTCTTGGAACTAATCTAGTTCCAGACTGGGTTGGGTCCACCAACCCATGGAACCACCCCAATTGGGTGGGCTCAAACCAAAACCGATTTGACCTGGTCTAGTTTGAATCAGTTTTGGGTTAGACCAGTTCTTATTGGACCAGGTTGGTTCGATTTGTGGATGAGTAAATCCAATAAGAAGCTCTAGGTAAAGCGAGTAACTTTGGAATAATTTGATGGTATATGCCTTTTATGTTATGGAAGATAAGATACCAAAATATATGTTTAATTGGTTTTTGTTTTGAAAATGAGTGGAAATTGCACCATTCAGATGGAGAAAAAAAAGGGTAGAAGTAACTTTGCTAGAGACTCTTTCAGCGTTGAAAACAGTTTGTATTTTTCCGATGCTATAATATTCTGCTAAGCTTGTCATTCTCTTCTTACGAGGCACAGGTTTCTCGTGCTTCAACTAGTTCCAGAGGTAGCCTGGAGGAGGATCCCAAAACCAGTGGTAAAAAGGGACTGAAGGCCATACTCAGCGGACTTGAGGAGCTCTGGGATCAGACTCAGTATGCGGATGAATATAACCTCAGCCATTTCTTGGAAAAGCTGAATGGCTGAGCCTAACCACATTACAGATCTGCTGTTCATAGTTGTACATTGGCGGAGTTTTTCAGGTCTGTCGGCCCCCACAGAATTTTGATAGCAATTTTTTTGTTCTTTTCTTGTATATGTTTTTAATTGGATTAGAGTAAGAATTGGTTGGCTAACAAGTGGGCGGGCCAACTTTGTTTAGGAGGGTCAGAATGTAGACCTTGGATCACCATAGGATGAAAGGCAGTGGCAAAATATGTAAATTTATGGACTTGTAGCCACCTTTACTGTTCATTAATAGCCTAGCAGTTTATATTCATCAGTTCATTGCAGAATGTTATTCTGTTTCATTTGAAATGAAGACTTGTCCAATAAAAGTGTTGAAATTCAGTGACCCAAATGTGGGTTATGAAATACTACATAGACTTTGAAATTGATTTATGCCGTTTTAGTTTAGGTGTCAGCATTTATCATATTATTGTGTTTGGATAAATTGCTTAGGTATTTTATGTAAATGTGTATATCTGTTTAGATGTTTTAGGCTTTTTGGGGGGGTCTATATTTTGCTTTATGGTCCTGGCTTTATTTTTAATCATGTTTGTTTAAAGGTCGGTCCAATTTGGTACAAATTGTTAATTCTAGGCAGTTAAAAGATTTGGTCCAAGTGTACCATCACAAAAAAAAAAAAAAGAAAAATTTGGTTCTGGTGATCACAATTTCCAAATGTGGTGGATGTGGAATAATTTTTCATGCATCTGAGGACTGAGGTCACGGGTTCATTGCACATATGTCACTACTATTTTAGTTTTAAAAATCTGTTTCTTTGTTGAGCTCAAAAAAAAAGTTCAAATTAAACGAGTCATATATCTCAATCTAGAAGGCTTAAAATCAATTATGTTGGAGGGCAGATGTTTTCACCTCTCTTTAGCGAATACATCAACTTGTCTTACTATTGTTCGGATGAGAGGCATCAATTATTTGTGCGAGCCAATATTAGGATCGTACTTAGGGGGCGTTTTGTTCGTTGTTATCTTAGTGGTATGTTATGTAATTTAGATGTCATGGCATCTAGATGTCATTTTTTAACTAATAATTTTATAATATAATAGAAGATTATTTATAGATGTCATTAAACTAAACGATTATTTTTTCTAGATAACATAACATCAAGATAACATTGAACCAAATTTCCCCTTAGAGAATGAGTGCAAAAAGTCTACTGCAAGTAGCGGGAAAAGCTACATGATGAAATGATTCTTGAAGTTTAAGCAGCTCTTATAGCTCGCTGACTCAGCCTCTTGTTGGAAGTGGTGACAAGAGGAATTTGTAAACAATTCTAATGAGAAACACGAATTTCTCTATAAATACTTTTCTTTTGATATCAATTGTCTGATAAAAATTTATTTTAAATCTTAACATTTGTTTGGTTCAAGCCTTGAGAAATATAATCCTTCTTTTATTATAATTTTAAATTAATTGCATATATGTTATTTTATATTATTATATTTACATATTTACACTCATTTTAAGTATTATAATATGCAAATTGTGATTTTTAAATATTATATTTTTAAAATTAAAAAACTGTAGTAATATTTTATGTTTATAGAGTTATATTTAAAAATAAATATATAATATATAAATATGATAACATAAAATATATGTATGTTAATGATCCTTTATTTTATAAGATCATTATTTATATAGAACAGATTAGAATTATTGTTGTTATATAACATACATATAAATAATATTCATCAATATATATATATGATATACTATTAATTTTATTTTATTTTTTGCTTAGGTATCGTAGTTATTCTTTAATTAAAGAAATAAAATAAAATAAAATCAGATGGGGTAAAAACAATATCTTCAAACAGTAATCTGTCAACAGTATTCACCAAGACATTAGATCAAACAGAGAAAACCACACCACTAAAAAAGCTGTTCAATCCTTCGCAAACCCGGAGAAAGAAATCAAGAAGATTCCCTGAAGAAATTAGTGGATCAAGCGGTGAGAAATTTGGGGGTTTTGAAACCAAAAGGGCGGCAGGCTACGAGGTAGAAGACGACCTTCTCCTTCATCTTCCGAAGCATCAGCAGCTTCCCTTCACCCCATTCCAGAACGGCGACGATGCCGCTCTTCAGCAGAGCTTTAGCCCTAGCCTTCCTGCTTCTGCTCACCTCCTCTTCCTCCTGGCTCTCCTCAGAATCGTTATCCTCTTCCTCCCAGCAGAGCGGGTAGCTCCGCAGGAATGCCCTCCGGCTCGCCATGTCCTCGTCCCGGAAGCTCTTCCTCACCGCCACGTCCTCCATCGTCCTTTCTATTCCCAAGCTTTTCTGCTGCTTTCTGAAAAGGAGCATCGAAGAAATCTGAATTAAGCTCACCATGGGGTGACTGGAACTGCTCTGCGTCAAAGTTTCAACAGTAGCTCGCACAGAGGATTTATGCGGGAGCTAGCTCTTGTCACAATCTTGTGGAACTGTCCGCAACTTAATTAGGTTGTGAATCTTGTATAGGACCTTTCGCATATACATGAGAATGCGACTCTCAAATCTCCTGATTTATAACTCAGGGATTTCTGCCAATTTAGAGGAAAACAGCGACCACCATGTCCGCAGATAAAACTCTATGCGGAACACTCTACGAATTTCAAGTTTTCTTTTTGAAACTACAATTAGCTTTCTATGCGGCCCTCAAACCCTGCGCTACCCGGACGGTAAAAACTACGCAAAATTCCCCAAATTTTATTCCTCATTTTATAAAAACACTAAAAATCACATTTACGAAACAATAACATAACTTGTAAGTTCTATTATTTCTAAATTAAATTTAGCTTTAATGAGAATTTTGTAAGCAAAACTTGTTTTTAAGTAGTTTTCTTGTAAATGTAATTTTTCAAAAAAAATTGAAAATTCGTAAATGTAATTTTTATGAATTTTAAACAATATATATGTGCATATATTGGAAAATGGAGTTCGACCCAAAACTAATTCGGTTTTTTAATTTTTTATTTTTATTGGAAGTTCGATTATGTTGAACTATACATAAAATAATTCTAAGCAAGGACGTAACTTAAATATAAAAAGAGTAATTGCAAATGGGCCACTCCTTAATCCAAATAGGTCTATAATATTTCAATAGAATCGTTCTTGCTCAAAACTTACTCTTAGTGAGATCATTTTGATGGATTACATCAAATTTGAGTATTAAGATATATAGTTTAGGAATTTATAATTACTGTTATAATTTTAATTTTAATTTTTTTTTCTATATTTTAGCGAATAATTACAATTATAAATGCTTAAATATATTATATTATATATATATATATATATATGCTTTTAAAATTTACTCAACAGTTAAAATTAATAAAATTTATTGAAATGGATTCAAGTAAAATAACTCAGGGAAATTACCTAGAATATTTTTTTGTTATTTTTTGATTTTGAAAGATGAAATATTTTCAGTAAACATTAAGGGCCAGACATAAAAATTACCAAAAAAAAAATCTATGGAGTCATTTATTTTTTGTTAAACACATTCATGGAATTGAGCTTTTTTATATTTTAATTAATTATAAATTTAAAACACAGAAATTATGAGAGAAATACCAGAGAGTCAAACTAAATTTCATAAATAATTAAATGAACACCTATTAAAATAAAAATCAAAACTATTAAATTAGAATCATCATGTATATTAAATATTATAGTGTATTATTAATTATTAATTTGAGATAATTTTGCATTTCTACATCCAATGGAGAGTTCAGTATTTTAGTCGTACTAAAATTTGACTAATCATCAGACTTAAAAAAATAATTCACAGGCTTTTCAAGAGACAGAGTTAGTTTAGAGTATAATTTCAAGTTCCGTTAAACTAATCAATTTCATTTTAATTTTAATGAAAAATTGATTAAAAAACTTAAGCTTTTAAGACAAAAATTTTAAAAAATTTAAATTTTTAAGTCAAAAAATGATGAGTGTAGTACGTATTATGCTAAATTTATCTAAATTAAAATTACGAAAATCGTAAATACTTTCAAAACTAGTATTTTTAATTTGTGAGTAAATGTTCATTTTATGTTGGCAAATTTGTAAAACTCTTCATTATTCTATTAGCTTTTATAATTCTCATGCATGTACAGCTTTGAAAATTATGATAACAAACATCAGACTCATTGGATAATTAATTGGAATTTAATTAATTTTTAAATTAAAATTTATGTCTTTTGAGAAGTCTTAATAAGAATCCTCCACGGAACCTCAACCCCCGACATTGACATGCATAATTAATATTCAAAAATCTTTTACTTAAATATTAGAGTAAATTATATTTGCGTTTTTTATGCTTCATTTGGTTCGAACTTTTATTTTAGATAAAAGAAAAAAATATTTTATTTTTAAATTTTAATAAAATAAAAAATTATTTTAATATTAGAAAGTATGTAAAACGTGAAATAATTTAAATTCTAATATTCATATTTGTATTAGATGTGAAATAAAGTTAATTTTTATAGTTAAAATTTGTGTTGAGTAAAACTTTTGCTTCGAATTAAACGAGGCCCAATTTAAGTAGAGAAGATATTATAAATTAATTTATTTTTTTTAAATCTCAATTTCAATCTAAAATTATAAAAGTGTTTCAGTTTTAATTTCTTTTTAGAATTTTATTGTTTTTATTAATTGTTTCTTATAAAAATTTTAAAATTTAATTATTATTTTAATTAGTTTAAACTATTGCAAAGGTTACATGACTACATACTCAACTATTGTCACTTTTTAAAAAATTTATAAAAATTTAAAATTTAATTTCTCTAATTTCTTATTTTTTTTACTCTAAAAATTTAAAATTTAAAAAAATATAAATATTAATATTTTAAAATTATATTTTAAAAAATTATAAAATTAATAAATGAGAATAATTTTATATTATACTAGTAATAAATTTAGAATCAAAACTGTAGAGCTATTGGAACTTTAGGTCTAAATTAAAATTTTTAAAAAAATAGGATCCATTTATAATGCATTTCCAACCTCAGGAACTAACATGTAATTGGACCCTATATATTAATGTAAAGCTAAGTAGTTGGCATGCGGGAGCTAGCCTTGTTACAATCTTGTGCGGCGTTCCGCACCTTAATACAGGTGTGAAAGTTGTATGCGACATTTCGCATATACATAGGCATGCGACTGTCAAAATCCCTGAATTATAACTCAGGGATTTTCGCCAATTTTGGGGAAACAGCGACCACCTTGTCCGCAGAGAACCTTCTATGCGGCAAAATGTACGGTTTGGCCAGTTCTACAGCTTTCTTTCTATGCGACCAGCAACTATTCAGAACGCTGCCGGCGATGGTAAAATTACTTAAAAGTCCTAAATTTGTTTTTTGATAGAGGTTTACGAAATAATTACTTAAATGTTTTATTATTTCAAATAAAATAAGACTACTTGTAAATATATTTTTTTATAAAAAATTTAAAATCTGTAAATCTAATATTTAAGAATCTTAAAAGATTATTAAGGTGAAATTATTTTTTGATAAGAATTAAATCAAAATATTGATGGGTGCTAAAGCAAAATATATATGGAGTAGTTTGTCTCAATACTAGGTCCCAAATTTGAATCCCATCACCTTAATTTCGAATTATGTAAATGTCTCTAATAATTCACTAAATTCAAAACATTGGGTAAGACTTTTTATAGCACATATATAAATTAAATGATTCAAAATTAAATCTTTTACTTATATATATTGAGTTGAATTAATTATATTTCAAGCATATAATTTACAAAAAATAATCAAAGGATAAAAACACGAATAAAATTTTAGTTTGGCATAGAAATCTTAATCCTACTCGAGAAATACTAGCTTGCCTTCTGCCGGCCACCACTCGCCGCAGATGAAACTTGCTCCAATGATCACTTTGAGTTCAGCTAGCTCTGTTCATTTGTAGAACTTAGCAGCCACTTTATAGAAGCAGTATTAATGATGATAAATATTTAATTATTTACTATTGGATATTATATTATATTATGTTATATTATATTAAAAAAAAAACCTCTTGGAGGAGTTTAATTACTTTTCCCGGCACTTCGATGGTGGAAAACCTGCTACTACTAAATTATTATAATTTATTGAAAACTAGAGCAAATAACAACTTGGTTCCTCACTTTGTTTAATCATTTTAATCCACTGATTTTTATTTTATATAGGTCCACAACTGTTATGAAATTAAATTAGAGTTTGGCCTGAAGATAGATGCACGCTTGATACTCGAACTTAACCCAATATGAGTTTACTTAACCGATTTATGACTAATATATAGCTCAATTTTTTATTTTTAAATCTCGGATGATGCAATTGAATCGTCTTGAATTTGTATTTGTTTTATTTTTATGCTTTGGATAATTTAATTTGTTGATATAAATAATATATTATTTTCTTAAAAATATGCAAGCCTTCATCCCTAAGGACCTATAGTTGCACGTGCGGCTTGACCCATGTTTTGAAACTCATACATTACATATTTGAATTCCAAAATCACTTGAGGCAACAAAAAAAAATTGCCAATGTTCATGTTAACACGTAGTTCCAGCGCTGCATCCCAGTCATACACGTGGCTCCCAGGTGGCATTACCTTCTTATTTTGCTTTTATTCTCGCAGGTCTCAAACCTAAGTCAAACTTCGACCACGCGGGTTCGGTCAAACATCGTCCACGACGATCCAGGATCACCTCTAGCAAACATCGATGATGATGTTCCTCAGCTGCACCTGTCGCGGTCGGCGTAGCCCGACCGCACCGTTTCCCGTATAAGACACTTTTTCCAGACACACAAATCAAGGACCCGCATGCTTCAGCCATCATAGATCCCTAGAAGCAATACTAAGATCAAAAAGCCTAGCTCTCCTTTTGCTGCTACTGATTTCCCCAAAAGCCGACAGCGGTATGGGCTCAGCGTTTGTTTATTCATTTCTCTTCTGGAAAAACAAGATGAAACTGCGCCACCCGTTGCCTATAGAAACCTTTAAACAGGCTTCAAGGGGGAGGACGAGCCTTTTTTTTGGAGAGCTGAATTCTTCTTCTATCACCTCTGTAAACGAAAGCTTGAGATAAGAGAAAGCTCTCTCTCTCTTTTCTCTCTTCCTTCTGTTAGCTTATTGTACTGGTCCTTTCGACCACCATTTTCCTTTCTCTAGTGAAATCAATCACCCGGCCGCTCAGTGGACGTAGGGGATTTCTTCCCTGAACCACCTTAAATCTCTGTGTGTTGCTCTGGATGCATTCTATTCTCAGTCAACGGGCTTAACTCTCCGCATGCCGCTGTCTCTTGGGGCTCTTTCTCTTCTTTTCTCTCTGTGTTTCTTGGGATCCCCTACATCTCACATCAACATCTTTTGGTGCTTTCATTGAGACCCGAGAGGATGGTGGCTAGAACGCGCAGAACCAACTCTGTAGCCGGCAGCACACATATAGGAAACCATCTGTTAGGGCGCCAGGTGATGAGGCTTCCGCTTCAACGTCCCAGCGTCACGTCGGATCTACTTCTTCCTCCAGAGATACTCGCATCACAGAGTTGCAGGGGATGCTGACGAACCTCACCTATTTGGTTACTGACCTTACATCACAACAGGCCATGATCCTCAAGCAAACTCAACCAGTTTATGCCGCCCCCTGCACCTCTCTTGCCGGTCGCGGCGGCGCCTCCACCTCTCCCGCCGGTTGCGGCGGCCCGTGAGCCTCTTCCCTCGGTCGCGGCTGGGCCTCCACCTCTCCCGCCGATTGCGGCGGCCTATGAGCCTCTTCCACCGGTCGCGGTGGCGTCTCCACCTCTCCCACAGGTTGCGGCGGCTCCAACTTCTTTCTTGCCTGTCGCAGCGCCTTCTATTCAATCGTCTGGCTCTTCTCGGCAGCATAAACACCCTATTCCTGCTCAAGAGACCCCCCAAAATCCTCTTCCACATTGTCCACTACCGCGACCTACCTTTTTTCCTCCAGCTTTCCCTCCTTTCCTAGCTGGGAACAATCTACCCTTTTATCGGGATTCAGGCCCCTCCATATGGACCTGACCCTTTCTTTGGCCCTCTGGATGGCAATGCTCCTTTCTCCGACGCCATCCAGCAGGCGCCAGTCCCGAAAGACTTCAAGCCACCCCGAGTTGAGGCCTACAGGGGTGCCACCGATCCCCGTAAGCATATTCAGGGGTTCGAGGCCGCTGTCCGTTATCGTCAGCCTGACGAAGCTACCAAGTGTCACCTCTTAGCCAACACTCTGAAGGGAGCGACTTTCAGTTGGTTCGTGAAATTGCCCAGGGGTCTCATCTATTCCTACGAGCACCTGAAGTGGGAGCTGATCGCCCGCTTCATTGGCCAAACACGGATGGTCGTTTTTGATGTGGTGCTAGCAAATATCAAATGAGACGAGAAGAAAAGTCTGCGAGACTACACCAACCGCTTCTTCGCCACGGCAGCAGAAGCAGAAGATGTTGATCCTTTCGTAGCTATGCACAACTATCGGAGGGGCCTCAAGAGCGGCGATTTGTCCAAATCCCTCCAACTGATTAAGTCTCGAAGTTATCTAGAGCTGGTTGCCAGGGCCAGCCAGTTCGTACTGCTAGAGGACGCTGAGGCTTCCCCTCCCGACGTTTCCGAAGTCAAGAAGGAGAGGAAGAGGAAACATCAGGGTGACGAAGCACCGTCCACGATGATTCGCGGAGGAAGGAATCACGACAGGGACAACAGGAGGCCGCAGCAGGCCCGCAAGCAAAAACATCTTTTTTCTTGGCCACTTAATGAAGTATATGCGGCGGCTGTGAAATAAGGTTGGATTCATCCTACAGGGCCCAAGCCAGCACCACCGACCGAAGTGGATCCGGAGAATTATTGTGAGTTCCATGGGAATTACGGGCACAAGCTTCACAAGTGTCGCGCATTAAGAGCCCTGCTAGACAAGCTAGCAGGCCAGGGCAAACTTGAAGAATTCATGCTGATGGCGCACACATTCAATGCCGCGTAGAGGGGCAAGGCCCCAGCAGACACGGGGGCTCCGGCCCAGGATTTGCAGCCGCCAGGTTCTGGTCAACCGACGCGGTCCTATCCCCCAGCGGCAAGGACGATCAATACCATCTTCAGCATTGACCCTGCCGCTGTGCATCGACAGGTGGTCGAAGTGGATGACATCTCTCATCAGCCCTCTTCTTCCATCCCTCTCATTTTCTATCATGAAGATCTCCCCCGCATGGGCAATCCTCACAACGACCCGATAGTGGTCACTGGCTGTGTCGCCGACTTCGATGTTTGGCCGGTGCTCCTCGACTCAGGAAGCGCGGTCGATATCTTATTTGAATCGGCCTTCCTCCAGATGGGCCTCAGGGAAACAGACCTTCTCCGCGCAGGAACTACTCTGCTGGGTTTCTCCGGAGAAAGGGTTCAGTCGCTGGGATTCATCTCTCTGCCGGTTTTTATCTAAGATGACAATGGCCACGCCATGAGTATGATAAACTTCGCTGTCATCAAAGCTAAGTCGGGCTACAACGCTATCTTGGGGAGGACTACGCTCAACTCCTTCGGGATGGTGATCTCTACACCACATCTCTGCGCAAAGTTTCCTACCTCTAGCTGCGTTGTCACCATCAGAGGAGACCTTCGGCAAGCCACCCGATGTTTCCAAATTGCAGCACAGCTCATTGTCGACCATCTAGACCCAAGGGAGTCTTAGCCTCTCGTCACAGAAAGGGGTTATCAATGTAACCTTGGGGGGAGAAGGATCTTCAAAAATTGTAAACATATCTTCTTCCATGAATGCAAACCAACAAGCATGTGTCATTGCTTTGCTTTCTGAGTATGTAGATGTCTTTGCTTGGTCCCCCAAAGATATCTCGGGGGTCGACAGGGCTATCTGTGAGCATCACTTGAGCATATCTACTGACGTCATTCTCGCAAAGCAGAAGAAACGGGTCATGGCAGGGAAAAGGCAGAATGCCGTCGAAGAAGAAGTAAACAAACTCCTGAAAATAGGCTACATCAGGGAAGTCCAATACCCACAGTGGCTTACCAATATTGTCTTGGTAAAAAAAAGCCAGCGGAAAGTGGAGGATATGCATAGACTTTCGGGCGCTCAACCAGGCCTGTCCCAAAGACATCTATCCTCTTCCACGCATCGATACAATGGTGGATCGTACCTTCGGATACGAGGTCATGAGCTTTCTGGATGCTTTCTCTGGGTACCATCAAATCCGGATGGCTAAAGAAGACGAAGAGAAAACTGCTTTCATCACCGACTTTGGTACATATTGTTATAATGTCGCCCTTTGGTCTCAAGAACGTCGGCGCCACCTATCAGTGCATGATTAACGCTGTGTTCAAAGGCCAAAGGGGGAGAAACCTCGAAGCATATGTTGACGACATTCTGGTCAAGAGTTGGAACATGGAGGAACATTTTGCAGACGTCAGAGAAACTTTTGATACTCTCCGAAAGTTCAATCTCAAGCTGAACCCCACCAAATGTACTTTTGGCGCAGCCTCAGGGAAGTTCTTGGGCTACCTAATATCAGTCAGAGGAATAGAGGCTAACCCAGATAAAATCTCAGTAGTACTCAGCATGCATTCTCCCCGATCACTAAAGGAAATTCAGAAGCTCACCGGCCGTATCAATAGCCTGGGGAGATTCATTTCCAAGGCTGGTGATAGGTGTTTGTCGTTCTTCCGGTGTCTTCGCAAGGGCACAGAAGGTCAATGCACCGATGAATGTGAAGCTGCTTTCATAAAGCTAAAGAGATACCTTACAACCGCACCAATGCTTGTGGAGCCGAAAGTAGGGGAAGTTTTGTCTCTTACCTAGGGACATCAGATGCAGCGGTTTCGGCCGTCCTCGTGAACGATGATAAGGGGATCCACCGTCCTATCTTCTACATCAGTCATATACTTCTTGATACAGAAACCCGATACCCCACACTAGAGAAGCTCGCTCTTGCTCTCCTGATGGCCGCAAGGAAGTTGTGTCCATACTTTTAGTCACATACTATCCAGGTGGTTACTGACCAGCCTCTCCTGAAGGTGTTACACACCTCTGAGGTTTCGGGAAGACTCCTCAAATGGTCCATTGAGCTTGGCGAATTCGACATCAAATACGTCCCACGGCTAGCAATCAAAGCCCAGGTGTTGACCGACTTTGTTGTTGAATTTTCCACTCTGGAGTTACCGCCTACTAAAAGCAAGGTCGTTCCATGGTCTCTTCACGTTGATGGTGCTTCTGGACTTCAATCTCAAGGAGTTGGAATTCTTCTAACCAGCCCCATGGGGGTCGCCCTGCATCAGGTGATAACTTTTCAATTCAAGGCTACTAACAATCAAGCAGAGTATGAAGCTCTTATTGCGGGACTAAGTTTTGCACTCAGCATGTCAGTAAAATGCATACAAGTGTTCAGCTACTCCCAACTGGTCGTCAACCAAGTGAACCGAATATACGAGAAAAAAGATGAGATTCTGAAGAAGTATTTGCAGAAAACCCAGTCCTTAATCTCTCAATTCGAAGAATTCTCCCTGGTGCACATTCCCAGAGAGGAAAACCAAGTGGCAGATCGGCTCGCGAAATGGGGGGCTCCCCGACCTTCGCCGACATCAAATACTTGAAGAGCCCAGCTATGAATGTGTGGAAATTCGCTCTGAGGAGCGTCCATCATGCTGGATGGACAGGATATTCGATTACTTAAAGAATGGGACTCAACCTTCCAACAAACAAGAAGCAAGAAAGCTGAAACTAGATGGTGCTAAGTATGTCTTTATCAATGGGAAACTCTACAGAAGGTCTTATGCCAGACCCCTCACCAAGTGCCTGAGACCAGAAGAGGCACAAGAGGCCATGGAGACTGTCCATAAAAGAGAATGCGGAACCCACGCCCGCGGCCGAAGCTTGGTCATGCGGATCCTACGTTAGGGATTTTTCTGGCCTAATATCCATAAAGATGCTCAGACATTCGTAGAAAAGTGCCCTCAGTGCCAATACTATGCCGACATGTAAAGACAACCCGCCGGCTATCTCAAACCCATCAATTCTTCTTGGCCCTTCGCTGTTTGGGGGCTTGACTTTCTGGGCCCAATGTCTACTGCTATCAGAAGCTACAAGTGGATATTGGTCACTGTCGACTACTTCACGAAGTGGATTGAAGCTAAATCACTTACTCAGCCTACTGCCCAGAACGTCGAGAACTTTCTATGGGCTAACATCGTCTGCAGGTATGGTGTACCCATGATAATCATCACAGACAATGGTACTCCATTCGCTAATCAGCAGATTCACAACTTTTGCGGCAAACATCAGATCAACCTCAAGTACGCATCTGTTTGACATCCTCACACTAATGGACAGACAGAAGCTGCTAATAAGAACATTTTGAGCATTTTGAAAAAAAGCTTGGATGGCGCCAAGGCTCGCTGGCCAGATGAACTACCAAGCGCTCTTTGGGTGCACAATACAGCTCCCTCCGAGATCACTCAAGAGTCGCCTTTCTCCCTGTCCTTCGGAATGGATGTTGTCATACCTGTTGAATTGGAGCATTACTCCCCCAGAGTGGAAGCAGCAGCCAACCTCGATCCCGAAGATTTGCAAATCTGGGTGAATGAAAATGATGATTCACGATGGGTTGACCTAGATCTCTTGGAACAGAAAAGGCAGTTGGCCGCCCTCAAGCATCTGGAGCACAAACGCCGGGTAGAACGATACTTCAACTGTAAAATCAATCCCAGAAGTTTCACTCAAGGCGATCTGGTCCTCAAACGACGACTTCTTGTTGGCGGCAACTTGAGAGTTCCCAAACTTGAGCCCAACTGAGAGAGCCCATACATCGTATGAGAGGTTGCAGGACCTAATGCGTATTATCTCATGACCTCTGAAGGCACTCAACACCCCAGGACTTGGAGCGGAGATGATCTGAAAAAGTTCCATGCTTAAATAAGAGCAACAATCCATCCTGATTCACACAAAATTCATTTTGTATAGACTCATCTGGATTCTTTCAATGCACATCTGGATTCTTTCATTATGCTCTCCTTAAGGTTTCATTCTGAGCTCAGGGGTTCTTATGATGTTAATCCTAACATTAATATTTATACTGAGGTATTACCTAAAGCACAACTAGCTCATCTTTTATTCAAGCATCGTGCGACAGGTATGATTCTAACCTCAAACTCTCAACTATCGTACCTGAGATTTCCGCGCCTCGTACACGATGGTTCATTATACTCACTCTTCATATATAGAGGTCACTGAGCCTAATCATGCCTGACAGGCAGGGTCTCCTACCTACATTCGGAACTCCTCCATAAGCCCATCTGGCAAGCGGAAGGCCAGAAGGTCCGCTCGTAATCTTAGGGCAGTCTATGCTATCTACCCATGATACAGGTGCCCCCATGTAGAGTGCCTTCACTTCCCACTAGGATCTACCCTAATGGAGGTCAGCCCAAGCCTCAATTACAAACATCATTCACGATGTTTCAGACGCTCCGTCCTTTTGGCATCAGGTCAGATAACTCCTCCCAGGCAGGATCTCCACTACTATCATTACTTCTTTCCTGTGCAGATGCGTAAAGAAGTATGATTTCAAGTCAAATTCGATATTATATTTCCAAATACACTCTTCCTACTAGGATCTATCGCCCCAAAGGAGGTTAGCCTATGCCTCAAGTACAAACATCGCCCACAATATTTCAGACGATCTAAGTCCTTTTGGCATCAGGACAGATAACTCCTCCTAGGCGGGATCTCTCCTATTATCACTTCTTCTTCCTTGTACAGGATTATAAAGAAACTGACCTAAGTCCTTTGGGCAACCAATGTGCAAAGAAGTAGTTTCAAAGTTCAAACTAGAGACACTAATATAGAATAGTTCTATTACAATAGTTCAAACCCACTGTAAAAAGACACTGAAAACCGTTGTATATACTTTAGCTGTAAAAAATCATAAAAGTCTATTACACCGGTTAGAACTGGTGTAATAGGGTAGCCCTATTACAGCAGTTCATAGGAAGAACCGTTGTAATAGATATACTCTATTACCGCGGTTCTTCCTATCAACCGCTGTAATAGATATACTCTATTACAGCGGTTGATAGGAAGAACCACTGTAATAGAGTATATTTATTACAGCAGTTCTTCCTATGAACCGCCATAATAGAGCTACCCTATTAAAAAAAAATAGTAATAGACCTACCCTATTAAAATAAATTTCTACAGAGTGAACATAATAACACAACAATTATATGTATATTTTTTTAAAGTAATCATCACACAGGAGATTTTTATTCATCCAGCCCCGACTGGCAAAAAAAAAACCTAAATACAAGTTAATTAAGATTTCAAAAATTAAATAAGGAGTACTAACTCCTTTACACAAAATTACAAATATGAAATGAAAGAACAAGACTAATAGATTTCAAAATTCACATGTATATGAATTCAAAATAGCTAAACACACAAGAAAGAAAGTAATATAATTATATTTCTCGAAGCCCTTTTCATTTTCACTTCACATGTAGTAAAACAAAGGATTCAAAAGATAAAGAAGCTCCTTTCATGCTATGAAATCAAAGTAGCTGAACACAAATAAGATCAAACTCCGTATAGTACAACAGAAGGATCAGTTAGCTCATTAACTCCCCAGTCTTCATAGCTTCAAATTTGCCAAGAAATAAAAAATATATGTATTTACAGTTTATTACAACACATCAAAATGTAATAGTACACAACATATACTACATATATATACCTTCCATCAAGAAGATGTCGTCTAATGGCCGTGAATGGAATCTTATGCTCTCTAAACTCTTTCATGGCAACATAATCATACATAAGATGCTTCGAAGAAGAAGATTCAGCCTTACACAAGAATGAGTTCAAATAAACTTTTAGCTGCTATATATATATATATATATAATATAATTTATAAGAACAATACTAATAAACAAAATAATCAATTTTAACTCAAATAATTAATTTTTTATACAAAATTTTAAAAAACATACCTGTTACGTAAGACTCTAATTCTCCAATATATACGCAGCTAATTCCTTACGAACTAAATCTATATCTTTTTATCATATGTTGCCACCTCATTAAATAACTAATAAAGAAAAATTCATAAGTTATATACAAAATATTATAATATTTTATAATAATTAATCATTACTTACATTTGCTGGAATTCTAGTAGAGCGCGAATAAACAATCTGGCATAAATATCTCATTATATAATATCCACATTGAACATTATCTAGCTGCATCGGACACTAAATTTATAAAAAAAAACATGAATGTCTTTTAATAAAAAAAAATTTCTGATGAAAAATTTATTCAAAAACTAAACAATATAAAAAATAATACCTCCACATCTTCTACAGTAATTTTAATTCTATGCTTGTTTAGGCCACCCGAACAAAATTTAGACATAGAACTGTAAAAATAAATTAACTGTTAATTACTAAAATAAAACTGAACATAAAGTTTATCATATAACATACCCATGAACGACTTTCTTAATATCGTCACGTATACTCTGTCTGACAGGATCCATCCAATAAAGTCATTCACAGATTGGATCCAAAGCTGCTAGCATCCAATGGTCACTATCAAGATATAATAATTATTATGATAAAAAACAATATAATTAAAGAACATAAATAATTTATTTCGTGTAGTTTCATATAATTACCCATTATTATATGGTAGAATGACAACTGAATCAATATTTATTAGTGTCATCAATTTTTCTTCTAACATTGTCACACGTACATTTGAATCAACATACGAAGAAATATTTTGTGGATCCACAAAATAATATTTATCAGCTAATTGACGATCCTCACTTATTTTATCAAATAAACAGCTACAGGACAAAAAACAGAAGCAATTAAAAATTAGTCACAATTAAGTAATTAATATTATTGTATAACTGATATCGTTTTAAAGCTATAGCTTACCCAACGTATGCAGATATCATCGAAGCACCAATCTTGTTTGCTTTTGCAAAATCTATAACATTAAGTCTATCAAAAACTATTTGCCTGTCAGACCCAAATATTTTATTATGTAAAACCAAAAATATTAACCTATCTTTTGGCAACGTAAGAATTGCATAATCCACCATCTTCTTCACATTTGATAAGCAAATTGATTATGTTTCCTTTAATTTCTAACAAAATAGCCAAAAAAATGTTAATTATTAAGGTAAAAAACTAAAACAAAAATAGGCAATGTGTTTTGGGCTCGTACTTGTTTGTTTCCGCCACTACGTGGTGATCGAGCTTGCGATGATGTAGCAGAATTAATTAGTTGCTATAAATTTTAAACTATAAGTCATTCATACGAATAATTTGCCAAAAAAAGTATATAAAAATGAATACCTTACTATTTCCACCACGAAATAGTGAATGAGTTTGCGATGGTCTAACTGGATTAATTGTTGCTACAAACATAAATATGCATATCAATAATAGTAAATAAAAATAAAATAAAATATTGATATACCTGAGGTCAGGCAAAATAAGAAAGCTAGGCTAAGGTAAAATATATCCAACCGCCGGTCCAAGCACAGTAATATCATCTACTGGAATATATAATGGGGCGGACTCATCCATTACATGATGAACCATCACGGCGCAAGTACCTGCCTCCAAAGGTATTGTGTATGAACTCGCCCGGTCCACCTAAACGCATTACTGTGGCACGTGCGACCATGTTATTTGGATGTCCCGAAGCCATTAAAACATGCATTCCCTATAAATATTAAGAATATCAATATATAGCATTTGCATATAAGCATTTTTAAAAATTATTTATATCTGAACTAATGGAGGCAATGTATCGTTATTTATAATTGGGCCAACATGAGATCCCACAAAACTTCTCATTTGAGTACTAACTATATCGGGACTAGATTGATATGCTCCAATGCTCTTCTCCTGCATCCTCTCCATCATAGCTTTTATTTGAGACACCTCTGCATTTAGGCGATTATAATCCCATTCTTGCCTAGTGACTATCTCCCTCAACACTTGTATTTCAACAGCTGAACTACTATTAAATTTCCCTCTTCTATTATCTTTATAGTATGAAGTTATTGTTTCAAAACGATCGCCAGCTCTAACTCTTCCCGGATGCACTTTCCCAATAAGAGTTGTCAACTCGTCCTCCCTATCATAGAATTGAATACTGCCTTGGGTCGATTGTGTCAACAACTCATCCTACAAAAATATAAAAAATTAATCTTTAACCTCATTAAAACAATAACAATTATTGTTACTTACAATCCGAATTGCCAACTATTGAGCCGATGCATTAATGTATTCACCATCTTTTCTTTTGTGAGCTGCCTTCCATAACTCTGCTCTTGAAATGAAATTGTCGCTACCCAAATCTTTCAACTACAAAATATTACAAAAAATATTTTTAAAATATAAGGCATATTGCTAAATTAAAAATTTAATCATCTTACCATATCTTTATGTAGGCCATCATACCCTTTTCGAGAGGTTGTATGAAAATACATCTGGCGTTTTGCTTTGTCCTTCCCATTACGACTCATTTTTCATTACACGGCTTCTGATATTTGAAGAGTATTCTTCAGGTACCTTCAACTCATACAAACTTTTACAAAACTGTTTCTTCTCTGTCTTAGTAAGACTATAACATGCATGTGGAAGGTATGTTCGTTCACTTCGAACCTTTGGAGCAAGTTGTTCTTTGATTTCCATGTCAATCATATCTAGACGTGCATTCAAACCATCTTTACTCTTTCCAGAAATATTTAATAATGTTCCAATAATATTCTCACATACATTCTTTTCTATGTGCATAACATCCAAATTATGACGTATGTATAACGAATCCCAAAAATCAAGCTCAAACAAAATCGATCTTCTTTTCCAACAATGTGTTTTGGGCGGTTCGTCACCTATGGAACCAATAAGCTGCACCAACTCCTTTCCATTGAGTGGACGTGGCGTCTTATCAAACTCAATTTGAGCATTAAATGCTTTTTTTTTCGAAAAATATAATTCGTAGGCAACCACTTTCTATGAAACATATAACAAATTTTCTTGCCATGCTTTAAATACTTTGCACTGGTTTTATCACCACAAATGACGCATGCATAGTATCCTTTTGTAGTGCATCCTGCTAAATTACTATATGCTGGATAATCATTCACAGTCCATAATACCGCAGCTCTCAACATAAATGTCTCGCGTCGGTAAGCATCAAATGCTTCGATCCCTTCTTTCCATAAAATTTTCAAATCATTTATGAGAGGAGCAAAGTAAACATTAATTTTACTACCAGGTTGTTTCGGTCCAGATATTAACAGAGTAAGCATAATAAATTTATATTTCACACATAAATTTGGAGGTAAGTTGTAAATTACTAAAAGAAAAAGCCAACAACTATGCTGGCTGCTCTGAATACTGTGCGAATTAAATCCATCAGTGCATATTCTAAGTCGTAAATGTCTCAGGTCTTTTGCAAAATCTGAAAATGTAATATCAAAAGATTTTCATTGTCGTGAATCAGCAGGATGCCGCATCATCCGATCACATACACGCCCTTCACCTTCAGCATGCCAAGTAAGATTCTTCTCATGTTCTTGACTACAAAATAATCTCAAAAATCGTGGAATGGGTGACAAATACCATACAACTTTTGCTGGGAATCCATGCTTTTCTTTAATGCCATCTGCACAAAATTTTCATCTTAATTTTCCACATTCAGGACACTGGTTTAAATTATCGTACTGATTTTGATATAAAATACAATCATTAGGGCATGCATTAATTTTCTTATAATGCATTCCTAATTTACACAGTGTCTTCTTTGCCTCGTAATTTGAAATTAGAAGGTGATTATGTTCCGGTAACATCTCATTTAATAACTTTAGCAAATCAGTAAAACATTTGTCGCTCAAACTATTTGATGCTTTTAAGTTAAAAAATCGTATAACTGCAGAGAGTTTAATAAATTTCTTACAACCAGGATAGAGTGGACAGCTCGCGCCTTCTAATAACTCTTCAAATGCTTCTGAATCTTGTGAAAAATTGTGTTCGAGATTTTGAATTAAATCCTCCATTCTATCCTCCTCTATTGTGTCTTCGATGTCATGAATTATTGTTGAACTAGTCTCTACTCTATCGGTCTTTGGATTTTCACCATGTCAAATCCATCATTCATAACTAATATCAATTCCATTACAGATTAAATGATCCTTCACGATATTACTATTGAATAAACTCATATTTTCACATCTCAAACAAGGGCATCTCATTTTTCCATTAATTAAACCTCCATTACTCGATGCAAATTTTATAAAAGTACTCACTCTGTTACCGTCTATCCATTCGCATCCATGATCGATCTATTGATTAAATTACTGAAAAGTTCACAATACACAAAAAATTAATTAATTATTACCCATTTGCAAATAAGTAGTAAAGATTACTTAGGCCATTAATTAGTACAAATTATAGGCAATAATATTGATGACAACTTATATGTAACAAATTTTGGAGAACTATATTATATCATGCACATTATGGAAGTCTAAAATTCTAAATTTATATTATTCCTAAAAAAGTTAAACTTATACACATTTTAAATTTATTTTTAATTAAGTTATTTTAATTAATACATAAAAAAAATCTGTGCACAAAAAAATTATTTTAATTTATGTTTTTATATAAAAATGAATTTATGTTAAATCAATTAAATGTGAAATAAGTCATTATTATTGACCCTACTAATCAATTATGCAAATATAATGATATACCTTCACTTATGCAAGGGCAACGCAACAGAGCAAGGATCGAGGGCAGCACGAGAGGAAGAGCACAGCAAGTTGGTGGTGCGAGATGGAAAGGGCTGGCCGGCAACCGAGATGGAGCAACCGAGCAAGGGGTGAAAGCGGACGGCGAGTAGCGGTTCTTCAAGACGCGAGTAGCGTCGGCGACGGGCAGCAGCCCACAAGAGGGAGCAGGAGCCCGGGCCGAACGCGCGAGCACAGTCTTGCTGTGCGAGTGGCGAGAAGGGGCGCAAGCGGCGTCCGTCGCGCGAGCGGCGAGCTGGGGGCGCGAGCGGCTGCCCGGTACTAGCGAGCGGCGGCCCGGTACCGGGCGAGCGGCCAGCAGGGCGATCAAAGGCGCGGCGCGAGCGGTGGGAATGGCGTCCAGCGGCGCGAGCGGCCGGCAACGGCACCGGCACCAATGGTGGCCGACGGCGCCCGCGGCGCGAGCGGCTACCAACGGCACCGGGCAAGCTGAGAGGGCGAAGGAGCGAGCGGAGCAAGCACCAATGGCGGCCGACGGCGCGAGCTGCAAGCAGGGGGCGGCTGGAGCTGCGAACAGGGCGCGGCGCCAGCAGAACAAGCGGCGGCAGACGGCGCGAGCGCGGGATCAAGCGGCTGGCCGGCGGCCGACTGGGCTAGCGCGACCGCGAGCAGAAGCGGTGGGCCGGCGGCTGACTGGGCGAGTGCGACAGCAAGCGCTAGCGGCAGGCCGACGGCCGAATGGGAGAGCCCGACCTGCGGGGACGGCGCGAGCGCAGCGGGGGAGGCGCTAGCCGCGCGAGCACCACGAGAGAGAGAGCTGGGATCGAACGGGCGGCGCGAGCACGAGCACGAGAGAGAGGGGCGCTGTTTGAGCATGTAGGGCTAGACATTACAGCGGTTGTATTTAAGAACCGCTGTAATAGAATTCCCTCATACTTCCGTAACATTTTTAAAGCTGTTTTATTAGAGACTCAATTTAAAAATTCAGTATTATAAAATATGTATTGTGCTAGTGAGATGCTTTATGTGATTTAAAATTCTTTATAGTGAACTCATTATAAAGGATGTTTACATAAAAAGCATTTCAAATTTCATACAAAACTTTGGGTTATCTCATACACATCAGAGTAAGCAGGTATGCGAAAGAAAATAAGCTTTTTCATTCTTTCATTTTCAAAAAATATAAAATTGAGGTTACAATTCACTCATCTTACAAGAAAATAGGTTAGTCTTCACTGTCCACATCCAAAAGATCAAACATCTGTTGGATGAGATCGTCAGTTAAGTCTAATCCCTCTTCCTTGTAAGTGGGATCAGCAGCTAGGCAAGGAATGGGCTCCACTTCTCCAAGGTCATTGGTAGTGATCTTGCCCTCTTGAATCAGAGTGGAAGCCAATCTTTCCCACGCCTTCTTGATCCTATCTAACCTCTCCTTTCTGCAGGATAAGCTTATTTTATAGGCCTTTATAGCTGCTGCAGACCTCTCCGCAACAATGGCCTCCTGGTCTTCAGTGACCTTATCCAGCTTCTCTCGCAGGACCCTATTGTCAGCCTTCAACGCGCCCATTGCAAACTTATAAACTGCAAAATCCTCCTGTAGTTTAACCTTCTCTTCCTGTAAGGCATCGAGCTGAGAAGACTTTACTGCAAGCTGGACCTTCAAGGCTTCAATTTCTTCGTCCCGCTGATGAAGCTGGCCTCCTTGCTCGAGCCCTTGTTCCTCCGTCTTTAAGGTATTGTTCAGAAGCAGAGGTAAGCAAGCAAGCGCCTGAAAGATGAAGCGAAGTCAACACAATTTGAACAGAAAGTAACAGAAAGATGAAGTTATTTGAGATTCTCACAGCAACCAGCCTGTTGGCTACTTGGGCGTAGGCATCTGGCGTTCTCCTCCAGATCCTTAGTGATGAAGCCACCTCCTACTGCCAATCCCATGTCCCTCGGGGGTGCGCAGTTTCGTTCCGACGATTGCTGGGAGAGTAGGAGTTTTCTCATATCTCCTTTCGTTCCCACGGTGATCCTCGAAACATCGTCTCCAAACCTCCTCGCAAAGTTGATGTGGTAAGGGGTTCAATACTTCGCTGTCAATCATAAGCTTCCTTGGCAGTCGGATGCTCCTCCTCCGCAGTCTTCCCCTTCTTCAAAGGGGGCTCTGGACTTCTCTTTTCTTTGGGATCCCTTTTTCGCTTAGTGACCTCCTTCAGTACCAGGTCCAGGCAGGGACCACAGTTGCCCCAGTTGCTTCTTTCTCTTCTCCCCCCTTTCTAGCCCTTCTCTTTGGCCTTCTTTTCTCCTTTGTTTTCCCCAAGAATGATCCCCTTATTACCATTGGGGACCATCTTGGGCGTGGCTGATGTGGCAGGTTCTTTCCCTTTGCCTGCCTCTTCCATCACCACGGCCAAGGTCTTCCTGTCATCCGCAGTATCCTCTGAAGAGGATACCACGTCGATGGCGGTTCCGCCACAAACTGGCTCCGGAACTTCTATCTCTCCCTGCTCCTCCGCCACCTCAGTAACCTCCTTGCTGAGTTGCATGGCAGGGGGCTGACCCCTCCTGGCCCTCTTCATTAGGGCCGTGCCAGGAGGTGGAATCGTCTCCTTGAAGATGGCATATTCTAACGATTGCATGTATAAGGATATGTCATTTTTCACGTGTTTGAGGAAGTCCTTCAGGGGCCAGTTCTTCCCCTTCAGGTTCTCCAGATTCTTCAGTGTTCCCTCTCCAGCCATCCACCTGGCATCCACAATGAACTTAGGTGGGCAGACTCCGGGCTTCACAGGGATCTCCAAATCCCCGCCTATGAAGAAGTAGTAGTCTCTCCAGTTCGAATGAGAACTACTCGCACTAGAGAACATTGCCTTCCTCGTCTTCGACCTCAGGGCCAGACATCCTCCGTATCCAGGCAGCGCCATCTAGCTAAACAGGCCTCTGAACAACGTCAAGCTTCATGGTATCTCCTAGGCCTGCAGTAGCTTCAAGAAGGAGCATATGTATGCGACGGCGTTGGGGGAAGCTGCGCTGGCACGATCTTATAGGAGTTCAGGATCTCTCTGAACTCCGGCTGTGGAGGGAGCATCATCCCGTACTCCACCTAAGCCCGGACGGAACTCGGCAGCAGGGTGGAGGACCATGAGGTCAGGATTTCCCCTAAATTCCTTTGTTATGTTGAGCACTTCGTACACCATCAGGAAACTCTCCTGATAGCTGGTGTCACACCCTAATTTATTATAGTCTTCTGTGATTAATACATATACACGAACAAGACCACAATAAATCAAGATTATGACGTTGTGATAAAGAGAACAATCAAAGTTAGCTAGGAATAATAGAAATAATAATAAAAAAATTTGACATCAAATATTTAAAACCAATCACCAAGGGTCTCTATCATAAGTAGAGATACTATCATCTAGATCAACATCGAAAGAAATAATAAATTTCATCATATTAGCTACACCATTCAAATGTTCATAATTCAAAAGTAAACTAAATAAAAGATAAAATCATAGCTCGTTCTTCGATGTCTCTCCAGCACGAACCCTATTCTCATGTGCATCACTTTGTCCTGCGGTACCTGCCATAAAAATGGCGTCAGTCCCAAATAATATGGACTGAGAAGGCGAACTCCGCCCACCAGCTAAAATAAAATAAATCAATCAGGTATGCGACCACAATTTTATATAAACATTATATGCATATAATCAGTTATATCACAACGATACAATCAGATATTACAAAAATTTACGAACATGTATCAAAATACAGAAATAAATAAACAGTGTACATTTTTAATTATCACATATCATTACTTTAAGGACCCTGGAATACTCATAATGTCACTTCCGCTACCTTTATCACCTCGTGGTATTTCCACCTCATGAATTTTTATCACCTCGTGGAATTTATAAATTCAAAGTCAATGTCACCTCAAGGTCATTGACAGTCAAATCACAACTCGAGCAGGCAAGAGTGAATATCATGAGATTCCTAATATTTTAATTGTATGTATAATTTTACAACTATCATTTTATCTAAAAAATATACAATTATCACTATCACAAATAGAATTGTCAATTTACTCCTTTAAGTTATTATTGGCATTCATCTAAATTATAATCACCTCGGGGTAAAATAAGTTTAATTATCACATCACAATGATCACAGCAAAATAAATCAAATAATTATTCATTTAATTCACTATATTAATATATAAAATCATAGCCATTATAACTAATAATATTATATATATGTATATACAGCTGTACACAATCACATGTAATTGTATATACATATACACGTGTATATATATATATATATAACTGCACTCATGGCTATGGTGATCAAAAGCTTACAGAGAAATTACGTTCATCAAAAATAAAATCACGAATTATATCATCAATAAATAAAAGAAATTTATTTAATACAATATTACAAAATGAGAGGATAATCATGCATATCGATTCATAAAAAAAAAGTCAATATAATAAAAAATCAATTTCATAAATTTTTCATTTTATTATTTTTATACAAACATGCAATTTAATCTATATAACTTAAATTATATCAATTCATCATAATTTTCAAATGTATATACGGTAAGCATCATTGTACGCATACCTCTTATTCACCATGACGAAATCTCCGATAATTTTTCTAGAATCCTCACCGAAATCCTCTGAATCTCCCTCCTTAGGCTTCAGAACGATCTATCTTCACATTGTAGACGATTCGAGATGACCACGGGAGAGGATTTTGAAAAATCGCCTTAATTTCTTCTCCTCCTTCCCTCTTCCTTTGGCCGAGCACTCCCACTCTCTCCTTAGGGCCGGCGGTTACCAAGTACAGGAGAGAAGAAACGGTAAAAATATTTTTTTCCTTAAATCTCTCCATAATTTAGGCTCTTAATTAATTAATTAATTAAATTACCAAAGACTAAATTGCTCTTTCTTCGTTATTAGACTCCAAATTATTCTGATAGGCTATTTAGTCAAATCTCCTAAAGGATAAGAATGAAAATTTATAATAATTAATTTAAATTAATTCCTCTTTAATACTTATCTGAATTTCAAATAAATTCAAATTGATCATTATCAGAAATTAATTGAATATAATAAATATAACAAATCGAATTCAATTTTTATTGTTAAATAAATTAATAAAAATACCTGAGCGTTACAGCTGGCGTCGTTCTCGAACTGAACAGTCAACTCTACCCACTCAATCTCTTCCCCCCATGGCAAGCTTTTGCGACGAGCAAGGTTTAGGAAATTTCTCTCTTAGGGTTTGAAGACAAGGTTTCAACTTCATCTTTTTTTTTTGAAAGCTTTATGGGGAACAGTTGTGACTTTTCGTCTTCTGGCCATCTGATCTTATCGATCAGCGCGTGAGACCAATCCGGCCGTTCGTTTTTCTGATAGGTTCTGGATTCGAAGCAGCGCACGAATATCAAAGCATCTCTTCCCTGCATTCACCTTAATGTCGTGCACGATGTTTCAGGATGACAGAATGCACTTTCCTTCTCTCTTTTAACTATCATTGTTCGATGCTTCATAACCTCGTGCACGACGATAGTTAGCTTCATCTTTTAACTTAGAAATTGTCATTAGCTTTACACTTTCATATACCTATGGATTCTTGTTCTTTTCTTTTTTGATCTCGTGGTACTCTTTTCAAACACGAAGGAAAAGATAAAAGAAAAAATGAGCAGAATTCATCCAGAATAAGTTTTCAAAAGAATACATTTTATTCATGACAAACTTATTACAAGTTTCATTTCATTTACATGTTTCTTTCTTAGTACAGGACATACAAAAGAATTAAAGGAAAACACAAGGCTTCAGAACTTGGATAACTAGTGTAATAGTGTCAATCCCAAATACGAGGGAAACATCCTTATTGACTGACCTATTACACTACTTACAAACAGCAGAGCGCCCTGAAGAGATTTGTCGCTTCCCTCTCTTCACATTTTCGAATCCTACATCTGCTGGATGAGTCTGAAAAAGACAAGAGCAGGAATCAGATCATCGCTCTTCCCAGGGAGAGGCTTGTTGTGGCGCCGCTGGAGGAATACTCTGACCTTCGTCAGGACCTTCGCAAGGAGAAGCAGGTGGATATCCCCAGCTAACATAGGTACCTTTGGGAGGAACATCTCCTGAGCCGTGACTTCTAGCATCAAAAAACCTGTCCGGACCCTTGGGGCCACAGAAGGGAAGAACGGCTGGACCTCTGATGTTCTCCTAGTTTAAAACACATCAACCAGTGTTTGTAGGAGAACATCAAAGGCTGCTTGGCTCCACATGGTGACCTACGACCGAAGCGCTGACGATATTCACCGCTCTTCTCACTGCCTCCTCCAAGTCCTCCATGCGCCGCCCTCTCCATCCCAAGCTGTTATCTATTAGGGAGCGCATGGAGCGTATCTCGAACTTCAGCAGCTCCTCTCGGCGGTGGTTCTCAAAGGAAGCCTGCTTCACCTTCGACTCTGCCTCCCTCGCCTCCGCAACTTCACCCCTGAGCCTATTTCTTTCCTTTCTCAAGGCCTCCTTTTCATCACTAAGCTCCTTTATTCTTTTTTGGAGGTCCTTGACATTAGCAGAATGGGCTTGACTAATATTCGAGAGGGCGCAATGAAATTCCCCTCTTGCAACCTCGTTCTTACCAGCCCATTCTGAGTTACCAAGAGCTAAGGAAGTCAACTTATCTTCCAGACTATATAACTTCCTTAGCTTCTCTATATGGTCACCTTGAGAGCGCTTTGTGACCTGCAACAAAGCACCCTCTACCTCCGCTATCCTCCAAAGAAGGCGAACCTCCCCTTCCTCCTTATCCTTCAAAGACTTTACCACCTCCAAAACCCTCTTCTTCTCTGGAGGAGGCGCGTCGACCGGAGGACTAACGGACCTCTTCTTCTTCAGAGGAAAGCCCTTCAGAGTCGTCCACCTCTTCCTCTTCGCCATCTCTCTAACAGTCCACTCCTTTCCTTGTAGGATTCACAAAGGCTGGTGGGTGAGGATGTGAATCGACAGGGTGTCACTCTGGCTTTATCCTAACAAAACTTTGGCAGCGCGTCCACCATCAAGACGTTCGCATTCCAGGGCCCATATTAATATTCATGCCCTGACAATGCGAGGGGCTGATATTAACAAGTGGTTCCAGCGCTGCATCCCAGCCATACACTTGGCTCCCAGGTGGCATTAACTTCTTATTTTGCTTTTATTCTCGCAGGTCTCAAACCTCGGTCAAACATCGTCCACGACGATCCAAGATCACCTCTAGCAAACATCGATGATGATGTTCCTCAGCTGCACCTGTCGCAGTCGGCGTGGCCCAACCGCGCCGTTTTTCGTACAAAATACTTTTTCCAGACACACAAATCAAGGACCCGCATGCTTCAGCCATCACGGATCCCTAGAAGCAATACTAAGATCAAAAACCCTAGCTCTCCTTTTGCTGCTACTGGTTTCCCCAAAAGCCGACAGCGGCATGGGCTCAGCATTTGTTTGTTCCTTTCCCTTCCGGAAAAACAGGATCAAACTGCGCCACCTGTTGCCTATAAAAACCCTTGAACAGGTTTCATAGGGGAGGATGGACCTTTTTTGCGGAGAGCTGAATTCTTCTTCTATCACCTCTGTAAACGAAAGCTTGAGATAAGAGAAAGATCTCTTTCTCTCTCTCTCTCTCTCTCTCTCTCTCTCTCTCTCTCTCTCTCTCTCTCTCTCTCTTTTCTCTCTTTCTTCTGTTAGCTCATTGTACTGGTTCTTTCGACCACCCTTTTTCTTTCTCTAGTGAAATCAATCACCCGGCCGCTCGGTGGACGTAAGAGAATTCTTCCCTGAACCACCTTAAACCTTTGTGTGTTGCTCTGAATGCATTTTATTCTCAGTCAACGGGCTTAACTCTCTGCGTATCGCCGTCTCTCGGGGCTCTCTCTCTTCTTTTCTCTCTGTGTTTTTTGAGATCCCATACATCTCACGTCAACAGTTAAATTATTTTAGCAATTAAAGTAAGCTTGATTAAGACTTGAGCAAAGTCGAAGACAATTGCTTATATGATACCATGTAAGTAATTGAACATTGGGCTCAATTTTTTTTCTAGTTTCCCTTAGAACTCCTCTCTGATCTTAGCTCATAGATGAAATTGTTTGATGGAAATACTAGATGTGCTAAGTTGAACCTAGCTAATAAATAAATGAATCGATACCGATTTATCTGAAGGACTAAACTAATAGGTTAAAATCAAGACTTATATATTAAGTATCATAATTTGATATTAACTATGACTTATGATAATCATTCATGTGTATGCTCAGCAAAAGTTTGACAAAGTTTGAGTCAAATTTATAGAAATATGTTGACTCACTGAATTTCAGTCGAACCCAAACTTGATTCGTTCCATTTGTGGGAGAGTGACGTGGTGGATTGGAGTGATGACAGCAAATAATTTGTTAATTGTCTTGAGCTACATGATAACAACGTAATTTGTCACATTAGGTTAATTTACCTTGCAAACAATTCCGCCGCTACAATTGATGTTTAATTTAAAATAAATAAATGGGCAAATACGCCCAGGTCACTGAGTTTAATGCTTAATATCGCGCAGGTCCATGTTTTTTAAATTATAACATCGAAATCCCAAAGTTTTAATAAATTATCAAATAGGTCATTTTTTATTTTTTTATAATTAAAATTTTTTAAAATTACCGTTTTACCCCTACCTCTCTCTTTGTCCTCCTGATCCGGCGCACGCGCGGGGGCCGCGACTGCCAGCGGACTGGCCGCGAGGCTCGCACGCGTGCGCGGGATCGGGAGGAGAGAGATAGGCCGCCTCTCTCTCTCCTCTCGATCTGTCGAATAAGCGCAGTTGTCAGCCGGTCGCATGGCGCCAACGTACACGCCGCGCGGCCCGTGTGCGTGCGCTAGATCGAGAGGAGAGAGAGAATGACGGGGGATAAAACAATAATTTTAAAAAAATTTAATTATAAAAAAATCTAAAAAAACCCATTTAATAATTTATTAAAACTCAGGGACCCCGATGTTATAATTTTAAAAATATGAATCTGCACGATATTAAGCGTTAAACCCAAAAATCTGAGCATAATTTGCCCTAAATAAATTTATGTTGTGTTTTTTTTTTTGGGGTCCTATCTTTCATAGATAAAAGATGTTGGTTTAGTAAAAATTGTAGGGACCTGGCAGCAGACCATTAGTGCTCCTACCACATAGGCAGGTAGGCCCACCCCATCCGATGTGGTAGTCACTCATGAGTGCCGAACAGTTTGACACGTCTACACTCAATAATTTTTCATTTAGTGCTAAGGATAACACTGTTTTCAAATATTTCAAATTCTTAATTATTTTATTAGCCATCAAAATTACTTAAGAATAGGGAAAAAAAAATTCAAAAATCAAATCAGGATTGTACACGAATATCAAAATTATAAACGTATTACATGGTCAAGCACAGGAACCAAAGACGAAAAATGAGAACTTCAACAATTATAGTGTAATTATATTATCCACATGCCACATGCCTAAATCTACCTGCCACATAAATCTTCATGTATTACACCACACACACTTTTTCACAATTCATAGTGTAAATTTTGTGAAGAAAGTGTGTGTGGTGTAATTTTAAAAAATTTGTGTGGCATGCAGGTAAATGCCCCATTACTTTTTGGTATAGTCTCTTCTACAATTCTACTAGCCTAAATCTACCTTTTGACATCATACCTATTGTATCATATACTATAATTTTCAATGAAAAAGCCTCACATGTAGCCTAGATCCATCCAAATCAACCAAAAGTGAATATTCAAGGACAGGCTAAGCTATAGTCATCGTTTGCCCTAGTCCACAAATTACTTCACATGAAGCTCTGCTGTTGGCTCGATAAATTCTGTTGTTAGTTCATGAACTAAACTCGAATTGAGCTTGACCGCACCCTTTCCTAAATGAACTGAGCTCGAATGTAGTTATCAATGTTGGCACATATAATCATACTTGAACAATAAAATCTAGGTCCAACTTAAGCAGAAAAATAAAGATATAATCTTCATCTTGTTCTTGTTATCTTATCCCAATCACATGCATAGGGCTAGAACTCTTTTTGCCTTTTTATTATATTTTTAATGCATAGGGCTACTTATGTTATTTTTGCCTTTTTACATTTGAGTTCCGTTTGTTTTGAAGTTAAAAATTAACCTGATTTAATTTTAACATAACATATCACATCACACATAAAATTTAATATTAAAAATTAACTTTATTTCACATCCTACACATATTACTAAAATAATAATTAATTTATATCACATCCTTCACATATCCCAATATAATAACTAACTTTATTTCACATCATTCACAACTTTTAATAAAAAAATATCTTTATCCAAATTTAATTTTAACCTTACAAACAAACAGATGACTATGTTCAACCTTGGTTCATTTACAAAACAGTGAGGTCGAGATTGATTCATCTATTGAGGCCTCTTTAGGTCGATAATAGAACTAGACCTCATAATATCCTTTTGTAGGTGCCGCATTCACCTTCATTCTGATTAAAATCATTTTAATGCTGTTCAGTCTCTCAGCTACATCTATGGCAAACAAATAAATGGATTTAATGCCAATGCATTTCCAGCCACAACTGATGATAACTTGCCAAACAAAAGTATCTTATCTACCTGCATCCTAGCTTCATATTTCCAACTTGAACTTCACTATCTACCTCCAACCTAGCTTCTTATTTCCAGGCTGGACAAAGAGTCATGAACAAATGGTGACTCAACTGCCCTTGTGCTATTACTTCTCTCGGTTCTGACTTCTGAATGCATGTATATAAAGCTAAGACACAAGAAGAAAGCCAGTTTGTGTTCTATATTCCTCTTTCATTATTCATTCCTACAATGCAGAACAAAAGCAAAGTGTGTGTGACAGGGGCCTCTGGCTTCTTAGCTTCAAGGCTCATCAAGAGACTACTTGAATCAGGATATCATGTCACAGGAACTGTTAGAGACCCAGGTATTCTGAATTCTTGCAGATTTCCTTCTATGCTCCAGATAGTGTTCAAGCTTTAATTTCCCGCTATCAATTCCTTGGCACATCTGCAAGCTAAAAAAGAGGAGCAAAAAAGATTTGATGCTTACATTTTGAGGCTATCTGCAGTTTGATTTCTCTATTTTCTCAATCAACGGTTTGGTTCTGCATTAAAAGCACCTTTTCTAAAACTATTTGATAGTTTCAGTGAGTTTCTAGAAGTACATGACTATACAGCAGTTATATTTTTATTTTGTGTTTTGGCCTAACACTTCCAAGACATTATGAAACAAATTATGAGGACTCATTTATTGCTTTACGGCAAGCTTGTTACTTTGGGACATTCTAGTTAAGAAAAATAAAAAACTTAACGATGAGATCACATGCTCATGATTAATGGAAGAGCTTTAGAAACTTCGATTCATGGATCAAAGTGCTGGTTTATTTAAAAAAAATGTAGGGATCAAAGTGGTGAATCAAGAAACTGAGGACGCAATTGCAAATATCATCAAAACCCAAACATTGTTTTCCAGTAAATTGCATTAAACGTTTTTTTTTGATTTTTTTTGTCAGAAAATTACATGAAAACAGCACACCTGTGGAAACTGGAAGGTGCAAAAGACAGGCTCCAGCTGCTGAGGGCCGATCTCCTGGAGGAGGGAAGCTTTGATATTGCTGTTCAGGGATGTGAGGGGGTGTTTCACACAGCATCTCCAGTTATCGGACCCAAATTTGATTCTAAGGCAAGCCAAAAAAAAAAAACTTCTTTCTCCTTCAAAAATGTTCCAGGCATGCACCATCAATGAAACATCTCACATGACTTAATGCAACCTATAAAATTTGAGAAAACAATAAATGCGTATTGTTATGAAAAAAATTGGGACCCTGATCTCAGTCTCACACATGGGAAGAGCCTGAAGACACAATAAAACTAGGAGTTATTAATCCCCAAGCTAGAACGTGCCCATAATACAAAGCAAAGGATATGGCTAGAAGCAACAAAACAAGAATGATCAGTTTTCGAAGAACTATAAATCAATAAAGCTTAGTAGTGCGATATCTCATCTAAAAATTCACTTTTTCGGTCAATTAAGACCTTATAAACATACAAGAGCAAATGATTCCCAACAGATAGCTCACGGGTGCCGCCAATATCCAGCTAGATCACTTAGAGAACTCCATCGGATATTTTATTAGTTTAGACTTGGGGCGGTAGTTGTCAAAAGCCATAATAAACCTCAATAGTATAAATGGAGATGATAGCAAAGAGCAAAGGGTTCAGCTCCAGAATTCCAAAAGTTCATAGTATTACATGAGGGTTCTAGTTCCACTTGAGATAGAGAGAAAGGACACTATTGAACTATAGTTCTATCCTCCTTTCAAGAAGGACCCATCGCTTCTTTCATCCTTTTTTCATAATTCTTTTTTTTTTTTTGATAGAACTTTCTTCATAATTCTATAATCTCCCTCAAGGATACTATATTCTACTTGTACTCCTGATTACATAGTGGAACCTTGAAACATTGAACAATATTTTGATGTTCTCAAGTAGATCCATTTTCCACATAAAAATACCCTCCCCATTTCATTTTTATTTGGTTTATCTCTTTTGACCTTAGCCCTGCGATTTATTTGACAAGATTGCATCAACATAGTTGGCCCATGCAGGACCAAAAGTCCCACCATTAAAGATCCTTTAACTCGAATATCCAACTCGTAATTCTAAACATATCCAATGCCCTACCATTCCACTCCAACCCTTCCACTACTGATCTTGGACAATGCGGCTCTACAATCACCATCAGCCAACAATTGAAAACTATAACTCAACTATTCGCAAATGTCTCAAACCATGAGCACATTCATGAAAACCACCCTACTCTCCTCCAACACCACCGCTAGTTGACCCTTAACCAGATACCCCACTACAGAATTATCATCAACCCCCTCCCCTAGAGGGATTAGCTCCAGTGTAAAGCGTGGTTGGACCACAAGCACCTTTTCGAACAGATACTAGCCTTAAAGAGGCCATGTTACAGCACAATCCTTGGAAGGCCTTTCAAATGGTGCCTTCTACACTCCACTTTTGCTTGAAGTTTCCAATCGCTAAAAGGGTTGCCACTATTTGAGGAAGTAGAAGCGAAGCGAATAAGTGCAATGAGATGAACGCTTGGTGCACATCGATCACATTGATCCTTAAGTTGGCAATTCTTGAATAGTTATCTTTTGCATTAATCATTGTGGCAAGGAGAAGAATTGATGCTCTACCTAATGTTGCCAATGAAGCAGTATCCATCAGACTTCTTCAAGAAGAAGAGGATACACAATGATAACTACATCAATCATGATCTCAGATACATGAAGTCCAAGTACCCAATTCTTGAAAAGCTCTCAAATACATCAGTCACAACTTCTTGATCGATCAAAGGCAATGATAGCACCAATTCCAGATCGATCAACTAATCGATCACCAGATCGATCTAGCTAAAACATCCCCCTATCTTTGATTGATCAAAGATAATAAAACTCCAAGTTGAGTTTTTAAGTGGCAAACACCATCCCACTAAAAACCAACAAGATACCTATTCTAATACATGAAATTAATCTACAAGTGGAATTACAAAAGATTAAATGGTGGAACAAAAATAACAACATAATGCCTTCAAATTTTAAGTCCACAAACATTGTTGATTTGATCTAAACTCGATTCACAATAATTTTGATGGAGTACACAGTCTTGATCACAAAAGACAGTAATGAAATGATCCTATAATTACAACACTAAACCAACTAATTAGAGAGTAATTAACTAAAATTAGTTACTAAACATAAAAGCAAAAGTACAATATAACAACAGTGGAATCGATAGTTAATTCAAAAGCTTTATCTGGAGCCAAATCATATGCTGCTTTGGCATCCCTTTAAGCATAGTATGTGAAGACAACACCTTCACCAACAGCACTGTTCGAGACCAGCGTTCCAATCATGGGATCACCATCAAATTCGACTTACTGTGACATTCCCTAACGAATAGGCAAGCTAAGGTGTCCAATAAGAACTTCCTAATGCCTTAAAGAAGTGACTTGAAGGCATTAGACACATGCGGGAAGCTGAGATCCCAGTAGTCATTTGAGGTCTCAACACGACTTTACATCGTAATTCCTCATCTATAGGGACAAGCAAATTCATGATTGAAGGCATTAGACACATGCGGGAAGCTGAGATCCCAGTAGTCATTTGAGGTCTCAACACGACTTTACATCGTAATTCCTCATCTATAGGGACAAGTTCATGAAGTTGTTCAGCGCACATTCTCTTAGAGTCGAATTGGCAAAAACTTATGAATCTAAGAACATCCAACAATGGTAAGAACTTTAACTAAAGTGAATGAATCAAACTGTACCTACTCAAAGAGCTAAGGAAAGTTGTCGCTCTTAAACAAACAAAACATAGACATCGAATAGCTAAGTACTACAACAATGGCATCCATCAAAGGAAATTTCAACAAGAACCGGTCCTTAGAATAAGAAAAATATTTAAAAAAAAAAGTATAAATATCAAAAGTAAGACATCTCATAAAAATTTACTATTTTGGTCAAGTACAATTCTATAATCATACAAGATCAAATGAGTATCAATAAATACCCTACCCTTGCTGCCAATACCCAACAAGATCACTTGGAGCACTCCATCAGATATCTTATTTAGTTCAGGCATGAGGCGGCAACTATTAGAAGCCATGATGTGCCTCTAGACTATAAATATAGAAGACAAAAGAGAGCAAAGTGATCAGTTCAAAAATTCTGGGAAGTTCATAGTGCTACGCCCGAGTTCCACTTCCACTTCAAAGAGAGAGGAAACTCTTATTAGACTTCAGCTCTGCCCTCTTCCCAAGAATGATTGATCACTTCTTTCTTCCTTTCTCCATAATTGTACTCTCTCTTAAAAACGTCGTATTCTACATGTATTCCTTGATCTCATAGTGGAACCTTGAAATCACCATCGAACATTGTCATAGTTTTCCTGAGTAGACCCAGTTACCACATAAAAATACCCTCCCCTTTTATTATATTATTTAGTTTCTCTTTTTTTTTATTAAAGTATATCTCTTTTGACCTTTGTCCTTTAATTTGTTTGATGATGTTAGTATCAACACATATCATCGTGGTGTTTAAATAGTTATAGGGTCTATCAAGGATAGATATGGATAACATTTCCTTGAATAATAGAGTGGATGTTTTGTTGGATTCACAACCTGGACTTCTGAACTTGATAGTAGAATGTAAACAAGGCAAAAAGGCCTTAAATGCAAACTAGTTAGATTTCGGTATATGGTTGTCTCCTCTCCGTCAATTATGGAAAGCAATGCTCTCTATGAGTGCAAGTGAGTACAATTCATATGTAATAGAAATATTACAAACAGATGAGTTTTTTTAAGGTAACCACTGAGATATTATTGTGGTTTAGTAATGTACTAATGTCACCTTGCAGGCTGAAATATTGGACCCTGCAATCCAAGGCACATTGAATGTGTTAAGGTCATGCAAAAAGAGCCCAACACTCAGAAGGGTTGTTCTGACATCATCCTCATCAGCAGCAAGGATAAGAGACGACATTGACCATGGCACCCAACTAGATGAATCATCATGGAGTTCACTGGAACTCTGTGAAAGGCTCCAGGTGAACAAATTCCTCTAATCTGACTTTCCAGTAATTCTCTCCATATGTGTCCAAATAAAAAGAAAAATATGAGCATGGTGTGCTGCAGATCACTAAAAATTAGCATATTTTTTTAAGTATTATGTGAATCAAATTGACTAATGAATGTAATTTGGCCTTCCAAGTTGTGGTATCCACTGGCAAAGATTTTGGCCGAGAAAGCAGCATGGGAATTCGCAAAGGAAAATGACATTGACCTTGTGACTGTTCTTCCATCATTCATCATAGGTCCTTGTATGCCTCATGAACTGTCTTTTACAGCATCAAATGTCCTTGGTTTATTAAGAGGTAAATTCTATCAAACCCAAATCTTCCCATTACCCAGAACCAGTAGTTAAATTGAATCAAACCAAGTACTTAGCCGATCTCTTCCTCTATTCTGCTAATCATTTTCTGCTAGCAGATAAACATCAGCAAGTAGTTTTTCTCATTCCTAACACCCTTAGCTAGCAACAAAAACAAATTACAATTCAGAAAGTGGATTAGCAAAAGCAAGCAAAATTTTAGAAAACATACCTTGCAGGAGAAAGTGACAAGTTCTCGAGGCATGGCAGAATGGGATACATTCACATCGATGACGTAGCTTGCTGCCATATCTTAGTTTATGAAGATCTTACTGCACAAGGAAGGTATCTCTGCAACTCAACCGTACTTGAAAACCATGAACTAGCAGCTCTAGTCAGCAAGCGTTACCCAGGGCTTCCCATACCAAATAGGTAATTCATTTTCAGATAATACTGAACTCCATAGTTATAGCACTTTGTTTCATTAGTTTCTACTCTGAATAACCAGATGCAGAGTTAGACCATTATCATTCACAAACTTAGCAGCAGTCAAACATGGAAATCAAGTATTTTGAAAAAGAGGTCTTCATTTTCAAAATGTGATGAATGCTGTAAAAATACTGAAGTTTTTTTCATGATTTGCAATAATTAAAATAGAAGTAGAAACAAAACTGCAATTACACTTTTGAGAAGGACTGCAAGCAAAACATCTATAGTTAAACACAGAACATGTTTTGTTCACTATGAATTTTAGGTTTTGCTCAATGTGCAGGTTTATTGACTACTACGGTAAGATACCGGAATACACCTTCAACACATCCAAATTGCAGAAAATGGGGTTCAAGTTCAAAGGAATAGAGGAGATGTTTGATGATTTTATTCAGTCACTCAAGGACCAAGGCAAAAATATCCAAGTCTAGGTGGCCACTGTATCTCAGAGCACTAAATAGTGCTTGCTGAAATGTTGTACATAAATATACTTGAACCATTTGCTTAACGCTGTTTATGTCTACCTTAGCTTTATTTGCTGTTGTTCAACAGCGCATTCATCATATGAAGAAATGAATGTAAGTTTTTTAAAGTACCGCTAGCTGCTGTCTCAAAATGAAAACTAACACAACAACAAACTTTTACTCCACTATTTCATCAAAAAAAAAAAATTTACTCCACTAGAAGTGGCAGTACTGCTATGAGTGTCCTGCATTAACTGACACAGGAAAAAAGCAGTTCAACTCATTTTAAGAGCCATATAAATTATAGCAATTACTTAAATCCAACTAGTCAAATAACTGTTACTAGACACATCCACCCTACTTTTATATGCGTTATTTATTCTGATTCCTTAATCCTCTAATGATGAGTGGGTTGGGCCCACTGTATTCATATTGTGATTCTAAGACTAAAAATACCACATAGCTCAAAGAAAACAGCCAAAAAGAATGTCAAACTGCTGCAAAAAAAATAGTCTAATAGATGATTGTTTTATCAACGAGACAATTTATGTACTACCGGTGACCCAAATGTAAAGTTATTGTCTACATTTACTTTAGGAAATTGCTGACTTGAAGACTTCCCAGGAGAGTTACCCATCCTAAGACTACTCCAGTATAAGTACATTTAATTACAGAATTTCTATTAGTAATCTCACAGTTTTTCCCCCAAAAAGAGCCTCAACAAGTGAAAATCACACTATTACTTATATATCTCAGGTCCTTCCTACTAGTCTATGTGGGCAACTCTACCATGCTTGATCCTATAGGATTTGCCTAAAAGTACCCTCTTGATACCCTCCTTTCAGACAACTAAGGTTTGCTTCATTACGACTTAGAAGCATGTGGATCCTACATCACATCCCATATGTGACCTACCCACTATGACTTAGAGATCAGGATTGATTCTGATATCATAATGTAATATTCTGTGACCTAGATATAAAAATATCATTCTCTATGACTTTAGAGAATTACGTGACTAGATATGCTTCCCAGAAAGGTTACCCATCTTGGTGCAACTTTAGCTCAAATACATTTAATTACACAGTTCCCAAAAACTAAAGTGGATAACATCCCCACATCTAGATCACGGGATATTACAATTTATCCATTGAATAATGACCTGATATAGTGGATTGGCACCTTTTCTGTGTTATCTTGCATTACTATTCTATAAACCCAACTTGAAATGATTCAAGGGCTTTGTGTACTATCAGCTTCTGATGAATGCAAAGAGAACTGCAACAATAGAAATAAGTTCTACATTTGCATCAGTGAGCTACAATTTCATCATTAACTATCATTAAAATCATCACAAAATCTACAGAAAATGTTATCACTGTTGACATAAAGTATTGCAAAACAAATTGAACAGTGCAGCTAATTAAGAATAGAAATTAAGAGAAAACAAAAATAAAAATACAACTTCGATCAGGGAACCTTTTGAGGACACTTTTTGTTGTTTGGCTGGTGATCTCTCAGGAAAGATAGATGAGGTTCTTGTTTAACTGAGCTAAATCAACCTACTTGAGTGAGAGAAGTACATCCAAGACTTGGAGGCAAAGAAAAAGTCCTAGATTGCATTGCCACTTATAAGACTGACATAAAAAATAGTTAAATTTGATTGAATGCAAACTGTGAAGCTAGTTTTCAAAGACTGAAAGAATATCTCATTTCAGCTCTAATGTTACCTTTACCAGAGGGTAGTGAAGGGTTTCAGATCTATAGTGATGTATCGTTCCAAGGGCTGGGATGTGTTCTTATGTAACATGGCAAGATCATAGCTTATGCTTCACGACAGCTACGACCACATGAGAAGAACTACCCAGTACATGATTTGGAATTAGCGGCAATTATTTTTGCACTAAAGATCTGGCGAGACTACTTATATGGGGTAAAGTATAAAGTGCATACAGATCATCAAAGTTTGAAATATATCTTCACCCAGAAGGAGTTGAACCTGAGACAAAGGCGTTGGCTAAAATTAATTAAGATTATAATCTAGAAATTATGTATCAACTAAGGCTAATGTAGTAGCTGATGCCTTAAGTAGAAAAACTAATTTGAGTATCATAACTTTACAAAAAGACGAAAAGTTAATAGTACTTGAGATGGAGTAACTATCTCTGGATAGAATTAAAGGTAAAAATCAGGCATTTTTGAGTCAACTAACAGTTAAACCTGAATGGCTTCAACTTGTAATAGAAGAACAGAATAAAGATCTATTTATTCAAAAGGTTAACAAGAAAGTTAAAGAAGGAAAACAGAATGATTGCAACATTGATAATAAATGATTATTGAAATATAGAAACAGACTACGTATACTAGACACTGATGATCTCAGGTATGTGCTATTACAAAAAACTCATGGGACAAAATATACTATTCATTCAGGTATAAATAAGATGTATCATGATTTGAAACATACGATATGGTGGCCTGGTATGAAAAAGATGTGATTAAAGCTATCAGTAAATGTACGTCATGTCAACAAGTTAAAGGTAAACATCAGCGATCTCCAGGTCTACTTCAACCTTTGCCAAATCTTGTGTGAAAATGGGAAAAAGTGGCTATGGATTTTGTAGTTAGATTGCCAAGATAACAATAAGGACATGATATTATTTGGGTGATTATTAATAGATTGACTAAATCAACTCATTTCTTGCCAATCAAAGCCAATGATTCTACTAATAAATTAGCCAAAATTTATGTGGATTAGATGTAAGATTGCATGGGATACCATCTTCTATTATATCAGATCGAGATCCAAAGTTTACTTCTCAATTTCGGCAGAAAGTACATTAAGCATTTAGTACAAAATTGAAATTCAGTACAGCATTTCATCCTCAGATTGATGATCAGACAGAAAAAACTATTCAAACGCTTGAGGATTTGCTACGATTATGTGTGCTGGATTTTGGAGGAGGTTGGGAAACACATATTCTGTTAATAAAATTTACTTATAATAACAGTTATCAATTTAGTATTGGGATGGTACCCTATGAAGTTTTATATGGAAGGAAATGTCAATCACCATTATGCTAGTATGAAGGTGAAAGTCGAGCTATTTTGCGACCTCAATTAGTTTATAAAACACTGAAAAGATAAAATTCTTAATTGCGCATAGTTCAAGATAGACAGAAAAAGTATTATGATACTCCATATAAGAAAATAGAATTTGAAGTATGGGATCACGTATTTCTTAAAGTTAGCCCAATGAAAGGTGTAGTGCGGTTTGGAAAAGCTACTAAGTTAAATCCTCACTATATTGGATTTTTTCCAATTATAGACAGAGTTGGAACTGTAGCTTACAGACTCGCATTACCGTCTGAATTGTAAGGAATACATGATATTTTTCATATATCAATGTTGAGAAAATATGTTCTAGGTCCTTCTCAAGTGGTTCAGTTTGATCCAAAATAGATGAAGATAAAGTCAAAATTGAGCTATAATAAGAAACCAATCAAAATCTTAGCAAGAGATGTCAGACGATTAAGGAATAAGAAGATTCCTATGATTAAAGTCTTATGGAGCAATCAAACTGAGAAAGAAGCAATCTGAGAATCTAAAAATAAAATAAAGAAGTCTTATTCAGATCTCTTTGCTTAATTTCGAGGACGAAATTCTTCAAAGGTGGGGAGGATTGTCACACCCAAAGAATAATGATTTGGAATTTAAAAATTAAAACTGTTTTGGACGTAAAAGAAATTATTTTGGACCTATTTATATGAAAATGAAAATTGAGGGACTAAATTCTAATTTCTCATGGGATAAGCTCACTGCTGGAACCACCTTTCTCCTGCCTTTTCCGCATGCCGCCCGTGCGTTTGGAGAGAGAAAATAAAATTCTCTCTCTCTCTCTCTCGGTTTTCTCTCTGTTTGCCAGACTGGTTTTCGCCGAGCCCAGCGATAGTAGTAGCGGCTGCAAAACCCGCAGTAGGAGGAGAAGAAGAACAAGAAGGAAAAGAGGAAAAAGAATTGAAGCGGGTTTTCTCGTCCGAATTTTTGCACGTATTTCTCAGTCTTCATTGAGTTATCAACATGATGCATAAGAGGTAGGCAAGAGTTCTAAATTATTTATTAAATTAAATCTGCAAATTAATTAATTAATTTGATATAAGTGATTTTATGTGTTATGTTGAATTAAAAAGCCATGTTCAGTTGAATGTTCGTTTTATAGTAAATCTATATTACTATAATTATTATTTTTCAGAATACTTCATTATATGCATTGATTTCTGATCAAGCTGCATGATTGATAAGTCGTAGATCTGAACTAAGATTTACATATCTTTATGCTAAAATAAAACTACAAGAATATCAAGAACATGATGATGTGCATTTAGTGCATTATTGAGTTGTTTATCAAGTTTAAAAGCAAAATGTGATTTGTGGGCCTGGAACAACTGAATGTGATTATAAAGATGTTTTAAAGTTCGACAATAAACTAAAAAGGGTTTCTTGTCGTGTTTATTTTTCTGCCTATGCTCGAGCTAAATGATATGATAACCTGTCAAATATCGAGAATGGTTGCCAAAATGTATAAACAACCTGCCAAATATCGGGGATGATTGTATATGTGGCACTCCTTTATTTGTGAAGTATAGGAGTTGCCAAGGATCCTATGTATATATATAATTGTGAAAAGAGACAGTTGAGGCATAATCCAAGAAACCGAGGTCCGAAAAATAAATGTATAAAGAATAAAAAAGAATTGCAGTATATTATTAATATTACATGTTAATATGACATCAGGATTTATGTTATGACTATTAAATTGTCTTGACTATTTATTATTGATGCTGATAAGAAAGAATAATATATGTTTGCTTATAAATAATTTTTATTTAGCAAATTAATGCTTATTGCCTACTCAGTCCTGGGGTCAATGGACTGGTGCCTTTATTGGCAGATATTGGTGAAGAAAAAGGCACACAATGGGTCTATGAGCATTAAATCAGGGGGAATTTGTATTTCGATTTGATCTTTTTCTTATTGTATAAAGTCAGATATATATTATGACCTGTGAATAAACAAACGTGTGTTAAACATATTTCTTATAGTTCAGCTTGTAATTTAAATTATATTATTTCCGCTGCATGTGTTAAATAGTTCTGTTTTGTTAAAGTTAAATGTTTCTATGTATAATCTCCTTTATAATTTAAGTCAGTTGTCATGGTGTCTCGAAAGAGAGACGTCACATCAAGAGAATGATCAAATGCTTTAAGAGGTTCATGGAGGTAGTGCTGAAGTTTCCTAGCCACAATGATTAGTGCAAAAGCTAGCTTTCCAAGTATAGGAGCAAAAAAAGTATAGGATACTTGCTTTGAACATCTTAAAGGACATGACTGACGTAGTAAACGCACCACTGGATGCCCCTTCCTAAATAAGCACATAAGCGATAGCCGTGTTGGCGGCGGTCAAGGAAAGAAATAGTTCTTCTCCTTTTAGTGTTGTCAAAAGTATTGGCGTCAAGGTCAAGAATTCTCCAAAGTCAGCAAAAACTTTTTCGCACTATTCTATCCATTTGATGTTGCATCCTCTTCAGAGAGCCTTGAAAAATGGAAGACACATCTCACCAGATTTTGAAATAAATCAATTCAAGGGTGCAACCTTCCATCATAGTTTCTGATCATTATAGAATTACTTTTATTTTATCTGAGTTTACTTCTATTCCTTTAACCGACACCAAGTAGCTGAGTGATTTCTCAGATATAGCACTAAAGATGCATTTCATAGGATCCAGCTAGAGTTCACTTCTATAACTTTAATCGACACCAAGTAGCCGAGTAATTTCCCAGATATGGCACTAAAGATGCATTTCATAGGATCCAACTAGAGTTGCTTAAAGAACTTGTTCAACCCAAAATCAATTTGGACTTGTAAGATAAGAAGTAGTTAGACCAAACTAGACCTTTACAGCTTTTTTAGAACCGATTTAGGGCAGTTTTGCCTACCTCCTATACCAAATTCAATTCTAAGCCAGACCACATCCAAGAAACTGAAACCAATCTGATTCTCATGTATATATATATATATATATATATAATTGTCGCATAGGCTGATGCTCGATGGCTGACACTTGGCTTGACCCACACTTCCTTTTTTTTTTAAATATTGTTGCTATGGGCAATGGCCGTATGATCATTTGCATCAAGCAATAGTCATATACATGTTGCCAAAAGTAACATTCATTTGAAAAGTTTGAATTATTTATTTATTTATTTATTTATTTTGAAACTTAAAATTTTATTGTTTTACTCAATTGAAGAGGAGTGCCTGTAAGCACTGAGGATGTTTATATTGGGCTTTTTCCACCTAGTTGAATGAGTGATTTTTAGTGGATAGGATTGAGTTGGGATGGATGTAGACTTAAATGTGTTGAACCACATTACATCATATCTTGTGTGGTTGTGTTCATTTTACTTGAAATAATTACTTATATCTTGATCCCTAAGATAGACCCTCTATTCCACGTAGATTTACAAAATCAAAAACATTTTATCTAGATCCCTCTTGCTCATAAATAATTTCACATTGATCCTTTTTAAGGACTCCAATTTTGGACATTTAGTTGTATTTCTTTTCTAAAAAAAATATGTTTAACCATTTACAATTACTACAACAACCTTAGTATAGCCTCAACGTTTTTCTTCTTCTCTATGCCCTAGCCCATAATAGTAATTACAAATACTTAACACATGTTCTTTTCAGAAGAAATATAGCTTAATTGTGAAATTGATGAAATGTGTCAAAAAGGACGCACATGAAATAATTTCTGGGCGAGAGGAACTTAAACATTTTTTGTTTTGCAGACCTACATGAAATAGTGTCTTATCTCAGGGAGCATGACATAATTACCCATTTCATTTTTATTGCACTATTAATATTAATAATATGTAACTCTAACGGTGTTACTATCAAATTGTTATATAGATTAAATATATTATTCTATATTAGTCAAAATAAATTAATTTTTTGTGTTAAATTAATTTCTATTCACCCCCTTATAAGATGCTCTTATTAGATCCTCTAGTTTCTTGAGAGGTCCCAAAGGGGCCCACTTGTTGTTGGAAAACCATTCAAGTAGTCTTCAAGTGGGCCTCTTGGACTTCGTGTTGCAGATAACTAGTTAGCTGGTCCTTGTCAATGTACTCATTGATGAGGATCCTAAGTTGACGACACTCATAGAGCTAGTAGTCATACCTTTGGTGGAACTTGCAATACTTCATCAAATCCTAGTGAGGCTCTGGAATGCATCTCTTGGAAGAGGACTTGATGTAACCTTTATCTTTCATTTTTGAAAAGATCTTTTCAAAGAAGTACACAAGGGTTGGACTCACTTGGTAGGGTGCAAGTTCAAACTCGCACTTCATGGGCGGTGTGAGGTATGTGACCTGAGGCAATCACGAAAGAGTCCAAATTTCTTTAAGGACGGAGAATGTTCACCTTTTGGCATTTCGGTTTCTTCGCCTTCTCAACTTCTTTGTCTTGAGCTCTTTTGTTCTTTATGAAATTGGCATCTTCGAAATGAATCTTCTTGATCCTAATTAATGCTTCCATTAGTGTCTTTGGCCTGTTCTCTATAAAGGAATCATAAATATCACTAGGAGGACGTTGTGGAAGAATATGATCATTAATGGATCATCAGCAAAGTCCTTCATTTAGATGTTTAACTTTGAGAAACGGTCGACGTAATCTTGAAGTGACTCCTTAGGTCCTTGCTTCATTTTCGACATCTCAAGGATTGCTCAACGGGTAGATTTCAAAGTGGCAAATCTTACCTTGAACTGCTAGGTGAATTGCTTAAAGGTCTGGACCAAACCTAGCAAGATATCGTCGAGCTAGTCAAGTGCCATGGGTGTTGATAAAATAACCTACATTTGTACGCATCAGAAATGGGCTCACATGCTTCAAGAGCATTTTTGAAAGGCATGACATGCTACATGGATCTGTCTTCCCAGGGTAATCCTTGAACTTTAGGTCATTGAAGTCTTGCTGAACAGAAACTACAAGGATAGTTCGTGTGAAGGGTGAAGAATTCACCCAATTAGTTGGAGAGTAGGCTTTTTGTGATATCCAGGTTCTAAATTTTTATTTTGGATATCATGTTTTGTTAAAATGTTATTTTAAACATGTCATTGAATTATTTTTATAATTTATAGCTACTCGAAATATGATTTAAAATTAATTAAAACTGAGTTGGATTTAAAATAAAAGAATTTGGACTTAAGTGAAAAGATTTTGGACCTATTTATAAGGAAATGAAGAATTAGAGACTAAATTATAATTTTTTCTCTAATTTTTCACTTCTTTATAAATAGGTCCAAAATCCTCTATTTTAAATCCAACTCAGGTTTAATTAATTTTAAATCATATTTCGAGTTACTATAAATTATAAAAATAATTCAATGACATGCTTAAAATAACATTTTAACAAAAAATGATATCCAAAATAAAAATTTAGAACCTAAATATCACGCTTTTGGGTTTCTCCCCCTAGCAAACTCGTTCTTTTCAAGGATGACTTCCGTAGCAAGTAGGGATTGTGTTGTCGTTGTAAGGGGAGCTGATCTCAAAGGAGTATCGTTTGGTTGCTAAGTTTGTGGTTAAGGATCAACCAGTGGTGGTTGTAGTAAGGCTAGAATAGTTTTCATGAAGGCACTCCTGATTTGGGTCATTTGAGCCAGAGTCAGGTGATGATGTTTAATTGTTCATCAATAGTGGGGGTAGTGTTGGGTTGACCAGGTTATATGACAAGGCAATTGGGAGTGGAAGGGTTGGAAGCTTGGATGGTGAAAGGGTAGGAGCACTATTTGGTGTGTCAGCTATGGAATTTGATGTGAGCTGGAAGAGTTAGGTTGAAAGACTTCTGTAGTGAAGTTTTGGTTTTACGTGAGGGCACAGAATTTATTAACTTAAAATATCACCAAATTATCGAGCAGTGCAAATAATTGAGAAAAGACATTAAGAAAAAAACAAAAAATGGTGACACAGGTCTTACATAGAAACTGAGTCAATTCAAGAAAAACATGATACCAACTTGGTAGTTTTATATGTCCACTATAAAAGAACGATGAACAGAAGGCACAACTTGGTAGTTGGAAAAGGTATAAAGAGAGGAAAAAGCCTTGAGTTGAAGAATCCTCATCAAAGTTCCCCTTGATGAAGAGTTGGCAGAGACATGGTTAGAGCTCAAAAAGGAAGGTTTGGGTGACTTCACGTTTGGGACCCTTTGTATTTTGTTTCTTCTTCTATTTACAGCCCTCGGCCCTCATAATTGCCCCTAATAGCTGTTTCCTTGTGCCTACTATTTACGATAGAGTCTCCCAAATGATCTAGTTGGGTTTGGGGATGCACATGGGACCTATATTGGGACATGCTCGATCTTGCATAGATACACAATTTTAACAATTATCTTGACTGTAAGCTTTCCCAGAGGTGTTCGATGAATATAACTAGGTTGATCTTTGCTTCTATATTAGTAGTATACACCTCTAGTAAGCATGAATCTATTTGCATCTCCTATCTTTCAGTGCTAGTTGTTTGTTAGGGCTTCTTCAACAACAAATTCAGTTAATCTTCTATTAACTTTTGACCAACTGGGCATTCCACATGTACCGTCAAGATCCTTGCTCGAATCTAAATGCAATAATCACATAGGACACTATATACTCCTTTTGTCGAAACTCTGTTGGTCCAAATCTAACACAAAAATTTTCAGGTATTGATTTCTTCATCCCAAACCTTAGCAAAAAGATAAATGGGTTAATGCGATACCAAAAATTTTGGGTTGAGTCCAACCTTAACAACCCCACAATAAAAAATACCCTATCCTGGACCTAAATTCTAGTTTGTCCAGTTGATCGGTGGATTTAGACTTTTAACATGCCTAAGTCCCCGTGTCAAAAGCATCCAGGAGGCGGGTTAAATCATCACCAGGGTTGAGTAGGTATATGATTTATGGATGAAGATATAAACCTTGGAATAAAGGAATATGAGGGAGAAAGGGTTGCCAATTCACGTGGTAGTGACAACAACTTTTTGGCTGTGCCACACATTCAGGTCAACTGTGAAGGAGACTGGACTTAACAGAAAACGGTGAATTCTCTTATCCTCTCAATGGAGGGTTTAAAAAGATGAGGATGCGAGCCTTCACCTCGTCCACGAACTACCAATATCGGTGGCAGCTTAACGTGAAGAAGATGCAGTCTTTAATGACGTATTAGAGCAATAATCCAAAGCAGTTCTCTGCTGCTTATCTCCAAACCGCTACTCTTGAAAAATTTCCATCAGATTTTAAAGTAAATAACAACGATTAAGGAAAGCAAACGAAATTACGGAATTTTTGCAGCCTCAGAAATGGCGAAAAGATCACGTTGGCCTTCCGCGCGGCGCGCGACCACTTCTTGAAATGAAAGTGACGGGAGGGAAGATGGACGGCCAGCAGAGCTCGGAAGGTTGACACGCGCTTTGATAGGTGGAAATCGTCTTTCAGGGGTTGTTGAAGCCTCTTTTCAGAATCCCCGCGCGTTACCTCTTCCTCTACATAGGAGCAAACCCAAGAATCAGGAACAGCAAAAACACTAAATTTTCTAGCAGATGTTGATTATAAGCAGAAACTGAAGCCTTTTACAAAGGTCCTCCCATTCCCTTTTCTTTAATCATTGAACGCGCTCCTAGTCGATTGTTGTTCTATTTCTTTTAGTGTATTTTCTTTGCAGCAACCGTCTTTTCAATGTCTGATTGAAAATTTTGAAAAGAAAAATTTTCAGCACACTTTTGCAATTACTTAATGCTGCACATTACCAAATTTTCAGCACACTTTTGCAATTACTTAATGCTGCACATTACCAAACCCATCATTGTATGCAGGTACATAAACAGTTGTTGCAATCAACATTTTTACAGTTAATACATTCCCATATGAGGTCGTTTATTTGATAAGTCACAGGTTTCCTAATTCAGAATATCTGCTCACAGCTAGCAAAGAAAAATGACATCAAGTTCATCACAACTTTGGCATAAAGGAGGCTTCCCTCCCAAAGGAGAACAGCTTGAGAAATGGATGGCATTCCCGGAAACTGAGATTCAGAAAGATCAAACTTGCGATGAGATAACTGAGGAGTCCAACCAAGCTGGAAGCAGCTCAACAATAGAACAAAGAGCAGCAGAATGGGGGCTTGTAGTGAAATCAGGAGCAGATCCTTCAGGCCAAACTACAGTTTTGCGATCAATGGCTGAAGGAGGTAAAAGATCAATGGAGAGAACTGCGAAGAGTACCACAACATCGAATGAATCAAAATATGGGATGGATTCAAGCTTTCCCAGGGTTTCTCAGGAACTAAAAGATGCTTTATCCTCTCTTCGGCAAACTTTTGTTGTTTCAGATGCAACAAAACCAGATTGTCCTATAACGTATGCAAGTGCTGGGTTTTTCAGCATGACAGGTTATTCAGCAAAGGAAGTAATTGGAAGAAACTGGTAAGTTGTCTTCAAAAAAAAGACTTGCAAAAAAAAGTGCAGAACTAGTTTCATTGGCAAACCTGTACTCTGCAACCGCTGCCATCTTGGACTTGATCTAACTGTTACTGTAATTTGTTGCAGCCGCTTTCTTCAAGGCCCTGATACAGATAAGGAAGAGGTTGCAAAGATAAGAGCAGCAGTCAGAACTGGGAAGAGCTTCTGTGGCAGGCTTTTGAACTACAAGAAAAATGGAACTCCGTTTTGGAACCTTCTCACCATCACACCAATAAAAGATGAAAGCGGGAAGCTCATAAAGTTTATAGGGTACGTAGTTTATAACTTTCACAGACAAGGTCATTCTGGTTCATGATGTGCTATATTTTACTCACATGCACTAGGCAGCTATGTGCCTTTAGAAAAACATTAGGTTCCCAGTAAATAAAAGAGGTCTTAAAGATCGAAGCTTAACATAATTTATGTTGTCAGAGGCAGTTTTTCCACTTCAAATAAAACATGAAAACCATTTCAAAATCCTTGAAGTACAGCATTTAGCTTTTCCTGTTAGAAATATGCAGTAGTTGGGTTATGTACTGATGAAGTTTGGCAGTCATAAACCTTTTAGAGTCCCCAGTAAATGCTTCCAACGAAAGCCCAATCGGTGCATTGCAAGTAGAAATAACAGTCCTTCGCGTGAACCATAAATGAAAAGCGTGAAGATTATGCCATTTTTCTAAAAATCAAAATGTGTTCTGTATAATCTTGATTTTCTTCTCAATGGAGAAGTGTTGGCGATTACTAATAATTGCAGAAAGTAGTGCAGCAACCAATCGACCATATGCAGATTTTAGGATTATAAGCAGATGTGTCATAGCAAAACTAATCTAGATTTCAACATTTCCATGTCTTAATTAGTGCAAAAAATTAGCAATGTCACGCTAAGGCTGTGAATAGAGACCGTTCACAAGTTACATGTATCTCTTTGGTTGAAATTTTATTTCACTAAGATTCTGTAGGCTATTTGATGCAGGATGCAAGTTGAGGTAAGCAAATTCACAGAAGGTATAAGTGACAAAACATTGCGTCCTAACACCTTGCCAATGTCCTTAATCCGTTACGATGGTGAGTCCCCTTATAAAACAATTTCAGAATATGCAAAACAATCCTAGCAGATCACCTAATTCGATCCTTTGTATAATCAGAGAGACAGAAGGAGAAGGCAATGTCTTCAATTACAGAGGTATTGCAGGCTGTGAGACATCCAAAAACTCACTCAAAAGCTGCAGACATGGGTACCACCACAAAAACTGACGAGGAAGAGAAAATCTATGCCGAATCTCCAATTCAAGGCATTACAGATGTAGAGATTCTAAAGTCACCTGGACGACTGACTCCTCTGCATGATGTTAATAGAGAATATTTGCAAAAAAGCACAAAGAAATCTGGCCGTTCATCATTAATGGGGTCAGAAATTGCCATTTTTTGCATAAATGAGTCATAGACGTAAGGATGCACGCAGTAGTATTAGAAATTTTCTGATTTTTGCAGCTTCAGGATAAGGAAACAAAGTTCTGTTGAAAAACCAGAAGGCATGATAGAACCAAAGATTATGATGACCAAAGAAGTGCAGCGTACAGAGAGCTGGGATCGTGAAGAAATAGAGAAAGATATGCGGCAAGGAATAGATCTTGCTACCACATTGGAGCGCATTGAGAAGAACTTCGTCATCACTGATCCAAGACTCCCGGATAACCCAATTGTGAGATCTGATTTCAACAAAAGGAACTTTAATAGCATACTTACCTCTAACTACTTTGCTGCATGGAACAAACATCACATCCTACATATAAGGATCATGCAATGAGTACATACTTATGCAGCAAACTTTTAAGCATGGAACTTGATCACAAGCTGTGTGAGTAACCTATGATTGGCTGAGCGGTAAATAGCCTATGGTTTGCTATTTGAATGCTCAAACTTTAAAAACATTCTTGATTTCCATGCTAAATTATTGAAGCCAAGCTCAACATTAAATGTAATCCTCACTAGAAACTAATTTAATTACAGTTGTTTTGACATAGATATTCTTTTCCCTTTCCTGCAGATATTTGCATCGGATAGCTTTCTTGAATTGACAGAATATAGTAGAGAAGAGATCTTAGGAAGAAATTGTAGGTAAGAGTACTGAATCTTAAAGATCAGCTGAAGCATTTATAAAATTTTGCATCATACATTCTACTTTTATAAATCCCTGAAAAGTTCCACTTATGATTTCAAACTTGCAATATATTAATGAAAATGATGAACTGTATTTTCACATGGAGCACAAATCATTCACTAAGATAAAGTGGATAACAGTAGCATCGTACATAAAATTGCATATATACCTGTTCTATATTTTTAACTAGTAGATGGATGGCAAACTATTCAGAATCCCTAATTGCTTCATAATGCAATTGTATGTTAAATCTCTCATAATAAACTGTTAACATAAGAAATAAGAAAGCATTGCTTGCAAGCGCACATAGGTATCTTGTAGGTGATGCAGAGAGGGGAGAGACCATGGAAGAGAAGAAGAACAATAGTAAAAGTAAAATGAGGCAAAGATTTAAGTGGTTTGCAAAGATTCTCCTACATCTACCGGCCAAGCAAGCCAAAGTTCCTCTATCTACTCTAAAAAATCCCTAGGAGGGGTGAGTACCAGCTGTGTATCAAAGAGAAAGAGAGAGAGATCCCAAAGATGCCAATGATCCCTTCTTACCAACTAAGTCCCAATATTTATAGTAGTTGTAGGAAGACTAGAGTGGAAGAAGGGCTTCCTCCTATCTTAGCTGTGCAAGATAAGCTAGAGCCTAGGACTGGTGAATATTGCTGTGTCAATCTAGGTGTAGCTACTTTGGTGGAAGAACCGGATCAACAGTCCATGGTGTTAGGGAAGTAGTTGGACAATCAGCTCAGAGCCTAGGACTGGTGAATATTGCTGTGTCAATCTAGGTGGTAGCTACTTTGGTGGAAGAACCGGATCAACAGTCCATGGTGTTAGGGAAGTAGTTGGACAATCAGCTCAGTAGCACTTGTGGGTGTCCTTTCTCCATGCGACGGTGTAGACTTTCACTAGGAGGAGGCAGACCAGACCTCTCTGATCGTCGCTCCTACACTCCACAAACTTAAAATAGGGGAAACCAATAGTCAGAAGCGCAACATGGAGATAAGTAGGTGGTCGTACTGTCTTAAGATAGCTAGTTAGGCCCCACATGTATGAACGGAGCGGGAACAGGGAACGAACTATTGCCTAAACTTTTACTTCCGACGGTGCCCACAATAAGACCCAGCTTTCCATGTTCCATTCACCATGGACCGATTGGTTGGCTTAGCGATGATATGAATGGCTATAGCTGCCGCCATGTGGATGGCTATGATGATTCTGAATTTCTCGTGCAAACATCGGACCCCTTGATTGCTAAGCGCGAACATTGATGTGCGTCAGGCGATTGACTAAGGATTGAGCGATACATGGCTAAAGAAAGAGATATATGAGGAGACGTCTGCACTAAACTGCCCATCTTCTCTCTCATGTGTCCTTTCATCTACCGAAAGACTATGAAGACAACTGGTGGGAGCGACTATCCTGTGGATTTGTAGAGAAGATGGCACCAAAGAGGAATCTGTTGATTACGAAGTTCTTTTCCCAGTTCCAAATGAAGGGCATGTCGCCTTCTACTAATGAGCCAAAGCCGAAGAGCCGAAGAGGTCTAGGACAAAAGGATCCTTCTTGCCGAAGGAGGAAGCATCGCAGCCCATACTAGCAACCACAACGACCCTCGTGGGCATAAGAGTCGTTGCTTCTTACTGAGGATGTCGGAGCTACTACGACAATGCTGTCAAGTGCAGGACCAACCTACTGAGCCAGGTAGTCATCAACCCGGATGATTCTCTGTCAAAGGATTTGGCAAGGGAGCTTACTGAGGTAGATTAGGATGAGAATCCTTGCCTTGCAACCCGGAGTTGAATATGGATGATGATGACGAGGAGACCCTTCCTTTGGCAAAGCTATCTGTGGTTGTCAACCAGAAGATTCATATCTCCTTGGTCAGAAAGACAGTGGATGGGGTATCTCTGGCGCTAGGGCATGCTATCATCACAAAGGTTTAGCTCTATACCATACCACACACCGTGAGTGAGGACAGTACGATTCGGCTCCCATCACTGGTGAAACTTCCTCCGGCCAAGAACGACCCTCCAGCGAAGCCTATGACACTTGAGGTGGAAGAGTCGTCTATACAAGTGATGGTAATAGGAAGGAAAGGGAGGTTCACTTAAGTGATGCACCATCCTTGACCGAGCAAGGTAGGAAGAATAATGAGGAGAATAAGGAAGGTGAGAGAGAGTGAAAAGTGGAGGAGAAAGAAAACGGGGATAAGGTCCTGTATGGTCTAACCTTGTATAAAAGACACCTGGCCAATGTGCTGGCCAGTGTCCAAGGTGAGGTGAAAAGGGGCTTTGTTAATGTGGACAAAGAACAACCAAAAGTTCTCCATTGCTAGTCTGCATGTGAGGGGAGATTCTAAATCCTCCTAAAAAAGGCTAGGGCCACTGAAAAGATGGAGCAGTTGCAGAGCCAAAAAAGGAAATGGTCGCAACACTGGAGCAGTCAGCAGAGGAGACTGCTTTAGTTCAGGTCCAACTGAAGGAGCTCTCTAAGGCTCTTGTGGCATCGTGGCAAAGATTCATCGACCTTGAGGCTCAAAGGGACAAGGTGCAGTTGTCCACCAAACTCGCTAACCAAAGGGTTGAAGCCTGCGAGGCAATGTAGCTGAAAGTTGCCACAAAGTGGGCGATCACAAAAGAATGTCATGCCAAGGCCTCAGTTGACTCTGCCACCCAAACCAATGATGTACAGGTGAGACTGACTCTCCCAATCTCAGCCTATGGGCAAACATTGAAGAAGTAGGAAGTGGGCCAGAAGCTAACAAAATGAAGAAGGCAGTGGAGAAGGAAGGGGCACCGTCAAGAGAAGCCACAAGGCAACCGCCACCAAAATGTCGCGCTGAACTCGAAGGCTGGCGTGATGAAGCTGTGGAGCGAGGCACTGTTGAAGGATAATGCGACTTCCACGATAGGGATTGGGTGAAGCCAGCAGGTCACGAACATAGGGGAAACTGTGTCCCACGCAATGGAGATCATCATCCACTCTCTGATTAGGCAAGCGAGGTAAATGCAGGTTGCCTATGACACTGTGCTACAGTTCTTAATAGAAGTCAGCCTGCTTTCAGAGATGGACATGCACCGTCCAGCGATTCTGCTCTTCATTGGTCCAAAAAGGTCACATTGTTCTTCCGCGAGGATTTGCAAGCATAGCTAGTTCAAAACGTTGCAAACGCCAAAGCCACCCACGAAGAGTACGTGCTGGTCATTGTAGAGGAGCCGTCACCATAGCAACAACAAGGGCCAGTGTGACAGAGTGATTTTTCTTTTTGGCTCTCTTATAATTTTTGCTTTTTTGACCCTATAAGAAGGTTAGCAAAATCGTATGAGCAATTTCAAATGAACTGTACCTTTTGTTTTTTGCACATCCTTTTCTGTATGTCTCTTCTCCCATTTGCATTGTTGTTGAAAATGCGTAAGGAAAGGTACAATATAGGGCACTTTGGCTAGAATGGTCTATTCCAACGAGGGAACCATCCATTAGTTTCTTATGAAAGGTTAGTAATAAGAAAATTGATGGACCAAGGAGTACCTGGGGCAAGGTTTGTGTTGTCATGAAGCATATTGATGAGGGTACAATCAATCCCATACAAGGTTGGTGTGATGCGCCTTGGGAAGGCTGCGATGCTTCAGTTGTTGTGCCCATTGATGTGAACTAAACCCACCTATCAGAGGCACATGGGGGCGAACAATTGAGATCACATAACAACCGCCTGTCTTAGAGGATAAGAAAAATGTTGGCCCTTCCTGAGGATGTCAGGTTCACACTGAGAAGAGGTCTCCAAGTGAAAAGTTGGGATGACACCCTGAGCACAGTCTCCGAAAAGATCTGACTGAAAAAAGCCAATGATCTCCTATTGGTAAGTCATATTTTGTGATACTATATGTATTTTCCACTACTGCATTGCTGACTTTACCATTTTCTTTATATGTAGACTATGGGGCACTTCTCCCACTTTGTTGAAAGGGCAGGGGAAACGGAGGCCAACTTGGTGTGCCAAGACCAGGAGAACATCCATCTAATGTAGTCGATGAAGAAGTTGTGGGCCATGTCCCAACTTCTCCGAAAATGCTGGGCTGGCCACGTGGAGAAGCTTCGAGCCTCCCACGCTCTAGAGATGGACATTGTCCGAGACGAGTTGGTGGCGGCGAATAATGAGGCCAGTGCCACCATGAAAGAAGTGACGATGTTAAAAGCAGAGGAGGTGGCGTAGCCCAAGGAGAAGCCCTCCGTTCTAGGGATCTCCCCAGACATCCTCAAAGCGTACGAGGAGAAGGCCACCACTAGCTACTTAGAGAGTCTGTCATACCTGAAGCGAAGGGTGGTAGATGTTAAGTAGGGCTGTTATCGATCCGATTTCGAGCCGAGCCAATACCGGCTCGAAATCGGATCAATCACATTTCGATCGACTTGAAATTAGCTCGAAGTCGATTGGGTTCGACTTCGAGCAGTCGATTCCAATCACTTCGAGCCGATTTTGAATCATTTTTCGAGCTACTCAAAATAATGAAATCTCAATTCTTTTTCGAGCAGATCTCGAGCTGGGTAGGCTCAACTTGATCCGGCTCGGTTTATAATATATATATTATATAACATATATATATATATATTATATTTAATATATTATATATATGTATTATATAAATAACATGTATTTTAATTCGAGCCAATTTTGAGCTGGATCGAGTCGAACCTACCCCGGCTCAAAATCAGCTCGAAATCATTACCAAGCCGAACTTTTAGCTCGTTAGTCGACTCGTTTAGATCGACTCGATTTTGATTCGATCTAAAATCGATTCAACTTTCGATCGATTTTAAATTTTTGATCCATATTAACACCCTTAATGTTAAGTTAGGCTAGGAGTCCCGAGCCACGAGTCTCCTTGATCAACAGCTTTGCACACTAAAAAGTCTGAGGCAAGTTACCTCAATCGAGTATTTGGGTTGCAAGTCCCCTTGCTCGATGCCTGGTCTAAATCTTCCAAATAAGAGCCTGCCTCAGTTCTGTGAGATTCTACCAGGCAAGCTCGTGGAAGATGAGAATAAGGAAAACTAGGAGGACGGAGGAACTAACCCTGTAGGGTAGATATGTAATTTTTGTCCTTACTTGTAACTTCTTTTTTCTATGTGCATGATTGCGTTTGCATGTAAGTATTGTATGTGAACAAGAATCCAGGATGCTGATTTGAATAGCCTAGGGATCAGTGGCACAAAGTGCACTTAAGCAATACCTCGTGGCCAACGACACAGTTCAAGCGCCTTAGCTACAGGACTAAACTAGATGTTAAAGTCTTACTTCATAGTAGAACCTGTAGAGCCTCTTACTGCTTGCACCTAGAACAGTTAGGGTTGTCATCCCGCCAATGATGTTGGAGGGAGGGGAATAACCAAGCCATACAAGCCCAGAGAAAAGCTTAGATGTGGTAAGTCCATCTAGGAGAGCACACCAAGATGTAGGACCTAAGAAACCTTTGGAATCTAAGGCATATGGCGTTAGCTGAAGAAAGGTGGCACGGCCAGACCATACATGCCCAGAAGGAAGTTTAGGTATGTTAGTTGCGTGGTGAGTCCGTCGGAGAAACACACCAGGATGAAAGATCTAATAAATCTCTGAACTCCAAGGTATGTGGTGTTAAAATTATATAATTTTATTTTAATTTATTACGGATTACGGGTTGAGGCGAGTAAATTATGCTATAGCCAAACTAGCCTGCCCAAAACGGGTCAAGGTGGGTCACGGGTCACAAGTTAAACTTTGCGGTCCATACCTGTCCCATTAGGGTGGGGCGAGTAAACGAATTTGAGTAAAAATTATCATCCCAAGTGCCACCAACTTAAAATAAGGGAGACCAATAGGGGGAGTCCCACTACGTAGAAGATATAGCATGTGAGTAGGTGGTCATACTATCCTAAGACAATTGCTGGGCCTCACATGCACAGACGAAGCGGGCACGGGGCACGAACTGTTACCTGAACTTTTGCTACTGATAGTGTCCATGGTAAGACGGAGTATTTCATTCCATTGACTGTGAGCCGACTAGCTTGGCTTGGCGATGATCTAAATGGCTGTAGCTGCCGCCACGTGAATGACTAGAATGATTCTAAATTTCCTGCACAAACATAAACAAACTAAAAGCTTAAACTTATTGGTCAAGGCTTAAGAATAACTTCATATTCTTATATGCGCTTCACATGCAAACTTATTTGCTTTGCACTATGGATTTAATTCGGTGTAATTTTATTTATCTTATGCGACAAATAAGTAAAGGAACAACAGGGTATGAGATATTGGATCTTGCATGGCCTGTTGCTATTTCTTGATGATATAGAGGCTGATTCAGATTGTATCTTAGTATTATTGTTTTCTTTTTTGGTTCATATTCATCTTTTGCAATAGTGATCTCAGGTGATTGAATTTGGTCAAACTTTTATGGTGTTTGTGTGTTTTTGTTGTAGGAGCATAGCGAGATAGTTTGCTTATGCTCCTCTTTTATGTATGCTTTGTTATTTATTAGTTTTCTAATAAGCACTTGTTGCCATACTATTATGGTCAAGGAGTAATAATACATTCTTATATAGAACAATGGTGAAAGATAGAAGAGAAATTTCTTACCACTTAAAATGTACAGTGGATTGTTTGTTATGTGCATGTGTGCACCTTTTCATTAAAGAAACAGTGGGACTTACAGCATATAACTTGCAGGTTTCTTCAAGGACCTGAAACAGATCAAGTAACCGTCTCCAAAATAAGAGAAGCTATAAGAGAACAAAGAGAAATCACTGTTCAACTTATTAACTACACAAAGAGTGGTATTTTTACCTAGTCTTTACTACATGCAATCTAGATAAACCATGCATCCATATAATGTGCAGGAATAGATAGCAAACTAAAGGATTAGTTCTGTATAATATAGACTTGCATCCACATTAGCTTACAATAATCACATCAAAATCTTACAGTACAAGTACAGTTATGAGACATAGAACCTCAATTTACCTTTTGGCAACTTCAGGTAAAAAATTTTGGAACCTATTTCACTTACAACCTATGCGTGATCAGAAGGTACACTGTCATTCTTGAAATTAACTTATCCAATCCAACAAATATCTTTCCTTCATTGGTTGATCACACTATTTGAAGGGGGAACTACAATACTTCATCGGTGTGCAACTCGATGGAAGTGATCATGTTGAACCCCCACGCAATCGCCTTTCAGAAAGAACAGAGTTACAGAGTACAAAACAGGTAAGTAGATCATCATTTTTGTTTTAATGAACCAGTTTCAAGAATGCAAATTTCTGGTCATAACTCATAATGTCATATGGTTGCTAAATAGCAAAATATTTAGCATTCTTCTGTTTGTTTCTACTGTAATACTGCATCTCTTTCCCAGGCTTCCCACGCAGATGTTCATGAAATGTATGCATTAGCTCATTCTAGTGGAAGAAAAATATGACTTTCCTATTAATCAATCGTCTCTTTCTTGTTTGAGTGGATAAATGAACATAAGTTTGATATTCTTATCAGGCCAATCAATTCAAGGAATGGAAATTTCTTACTGTTGAGACATACTTGCACTAGTCTCAATAAAAAAGTTCACATATATAATGATGAGGAACCATGGCTAATCTTCTGCTAATAACCAAGCCATTCATTTGCAAAGCCAATGAAATCAGAGGAAATAGTATTAAATGTGGAAAGATATGGCAGTTCAGTTTCATTATGAATTAATATGTGAACTTGATCAGGTCAAAGCCACAGCAGAAAATGTAAATGAGGCTGTTCGAGAACTTCCTGATGCCAACTTGGTAAGGTAGACTTTTCCACTGCATTAGACTTACAGCTAATTTAGTAGATTCATTTAGTAACTTCTGTATGCTCTTCTTCTCAAAAGCAAACTATGGTTTATGATACAACAAACTATGGATGAATTGCAGTTTAAACCCTTAAAATTACTAATTTTAGCACTTTACATTTCAGAACTAAAACTCATTCTTTACACGTGATAAAAAATATTATTGTATTCTAATTTTAAAAGACATAGAATCACAATATAATTAGTTGTTATTGCTTCAACACTCCAATGAGTAGGATACAAAACTTCCCATTATGGAGCTAGCGCTTTCGTCTGCACCCATTAATGTACTCTTTTATATTATAATTAATGCATAGGCTAATGCTACTCTTTCAACAAAACTTCCTATTAAAAATATAAGCTTGAGAGTTCTAAAATGTAAAATCCAAAACTAGTTTCAAAAGTCTTAATTGTCTTAACTGGTTAGCATCCTAATTCACACATACAACTTGCAATCCCATCATCTAAAATTTTGCCACTCCTCATCTCTACATATTACACAAACCTCTAAATAAAAAACAGCAGCGCGAGCACACCACGAACTTTCAAATCATAGCATCATAAGCTAGTCCCAGTCGCACTTCCTCGTCGCCACAATTCGACACTGTGCTATTCTACACAATTGAAGACAGGTTTTTAGAACACCCTTCGAAGATGAATTGTTTTATTCAACTTTGGATAAAAGAAATTGTACGAACTTGAAGGCAATATAGTGGACACTACTAGCTAACAAGCAACTCATTACGTGAATATGAAGACCATTCCACACAATGAGGTTTTGCATGAGTTCTAATCTCACAATTGCAAGAAGTCCAACAACTAGCTGGATATTAAGAGATGGAAGTGTTCATCTCCTAGACCTAACCAGGCTCAGGAGGATGCTAGGGAGAACTCATCTTTCTCTCTGCATCTTGTTCGGCTCTTCCCTTTGATTGCTTCTGAAGGTTTCAGGTAGACTATTCCACTAATTGCTTGGTGCTGAACTTGTCTTCATCATTGCATGTAGTTGACAATTGAACTCTAAGGAAATTCCAACAATCACTCTATTTCAACAAAACCTCCCCTTAGTACAAGTCCCTCTACATTTTCTTTCTTTTTAGCCATCTCCTATTTATAGGGGAGTTAGATTTCTTCTTAGGAACACCCAAGGATGGAAAGCAACACTCCACCACTACCCTTAAGCCTCCTACGGCGCACTTGGCCAACCTTCAATGAGTCCATAGTCAACACTTCGCTAAAGGTTGCTTATCATAGATTTGCTACTTTATGTTCTCATTGGACACTATATTCACTATCGTTTAAGTCTTATTGAACAAAGGGCATGTTTGAGTAAGCCTCTTCGTCTTTGACTCCTTCGTTTCGATGACCATCTCGAAGACTCCTTCGAGGATTTGGATTATAAATGAGTCAAGTTCGAGCAAATTGACCTCATTTCAAGTTTTACCTTTTGAGTTTGAGTCAAGTTTAGTTTAAGTCAAGTTACAACCATCTAAGTTCCAATTGAGTTTCGACTTTATTCAAGCAAAATGATCAACTTGATGTAATAGGAAAAAATATATTCCAAGTATTATAGTTGTTACTAGGGATGGCAAATTTTACCCAAAACCATTTGACCTACCTCAACTGGCCCCTAATGGCACGAGTATGGGTCGCAAAGTTGAATCGAAGACCAGCCTCGACCTATTTTGAGGCGAGGCAGGTTTGGGTGTAGCACAATTATACCCATCCCGACCAATGACCCGCAAATTAATTAAATAAAATTATATAATTAATGCTAAAATGATAAAAATATGAATTATGTTCTCACTTTGGTTTAAAATAAGTCATTATGGAAATGAGGTGGAGTGGGGCGAGGCGAGGCGGGGTAAAATGGGGAGGGTATGGAATAGTAGAAAGAACGTTAGGTCAGTACAGGTCATATGAGAAGTGAGTCAAATAAGAGTTAAAAGATTGTGGGGATGTTACACAAAACCTTCTCTTAGTACAAGTATCTTTCTACATTTTCCTTCTTCATCAATTTTCTATTTATTGGAGGCTTGGTTTCTCCTCGGGAACACACATGGAAGGGAATCGACACGACTCATGCCACCGCCACCTTAAGTCAACACTTTCTCAAGGTTGCTTTTTGTAAAAAATACGCAACTGCTTTACATTGTCTTTGGATACTATGTTCATTAGCTTGCACGTAACATCCCATGTCCCAAATATAAAGATATTATTTACTTTGACTTTAAAAAACTGTATGGCTTTAGATAACATCCCATGTCCCATCTTAGTACTAGTCCAACTCAAAAGCACTTAACTATGGAGTTCTCATCATTGGACTCACGATTTTGGTCCAAAAATAGCCTTTAAAAGTTAGTATTCATGCTATTTACTTATTAGCTTAGGAACTTCCCTCCATTTCTAATGTAGGACGATTCATTCCTGTGCCCTGCCACCTAGAAAGAGTTGCTCCTTGTCCGAGTAATTCCAGTTCAATCATATGAAAATCACCCCGGTAATAACTCTCCCCCTCTTCGATCATGGGTCGTCACATTTCAAATCTTGTTGAACAAAAGGCTTGTTTAACTAGTCCTTTTCATCTTTGACTCTTTCATCTCAATGGATGACCATTCTTAAGAGTCTTTCTAGGCTAACACCTTATTCAACAAGCCTTCTTCAAGTTCCTCCATGCTTTCATAAGGTGAGATATCCAACAGCATAAATGTAAAAGTAATTATTATGCCTCCTCATAGTCAATATGCAGTTTATCATAAGCAGTTTTTCTTTCCCTACTTGTTCTAACATGTTGTTTTACAAATGGCATTAAATAAGAAATAGAAATAGAAGAAAAAGAGAAACACATATATAAAATGTAAATTTTCTTTTGTAAGTAAAAGGGTTAAGCTTTAAAAAAAAGATTATGATGATAGAGTGGTCAATTTTTCACGTACTACCTTTTTAGCTTCATCATTCACTGTTAACTGATGTTTGCAATAGCATGAAGTTAATTCATTGACCCAAGTACTTGAAATGTTATCAGAGACCCGAGGATTTATGGGCAGTCCATTCAAAACCTGTCTTTCCAAAGCCTCATAAGAGTAATAGCTCTTCTTGGAAAGCAATAGAGAAGGTATATGTGATTTTCTGAAACACTACTCCGTTTTGTACCTGAACTGAGTTGCTGCTAAAATACAACTTAAGGTTTTCAATTAGTATAAGCTTACTTAAAACTGATTTCAAAATAGCTCACACAGCACATTCCAAAAATTTTCTAATTTTTAATGTATGGAATTATTTTTCATGAGCATTTCAGTGTTTGTTGGTTATTGCTTACCTTGCAAGCTTCAGACAATAAACATTGTATCATAGGAAATCAGAAAGCCAAAGCTAAGAAGCTTCAAGCACTCTACAAAAAAATGGGGAAAAAATTGCAAACAGTCACCAGATTCCAAACCACCTTTTAGTAAATGTAAACAAAAAATAGGCAAGCAAATTTACAACAAACGAATTGTTCTCATAATTCCTCAAGTGACTGAAGATTGGTATTGTTCCAGGGTAGCGTAGATAGAATAAAATGTCAGGACAGATCCTGTTGAATAATATAAACTCCTGTGCATGCTTTACACGAAATTTGATTGCTATGCATTTGTAGATATGTGGGAACGGTGAACAAATCAATTTGAATCATTTCAAGCCAATAAAACCCTTGGGATGTGGAGACACTGGAAGGTACTGTTCATTCTTCCGCTCATTAACTAAACCTTTCATTAAAAAATTTGTTACTTAGATTGTTTTAAGTTTAATTTAAATCTGAGACAACTTTACAGTGAGAACTCTAGTTTTTTTTCAACTCAGTCAATAAAATGCATCATTTTTTCTCTAATTTTCTGACTGGGGAAGCACAAATCATACTGTAAAATTAAAATACAACTCCTACTAAAGGACTAGTCCCATCCAGTATACAAAAGGTAGGCCCTTCCAAAGCACGTCAAAGAGCTAAACCTCTGCAGCTCGGTACATTTCTCGTTAAATCAAATTTAAAAGTCTCTGCTGGTATATATAACACAAAATCCTCAAAAGTTGAAACTTTGCAACTCGCAATTAAATGAAACCACTGTCAAGATTATACAAGAAGGCATGCTGATGACCAATTTACTTTCCCTCAAGTCTATGTCACATGTAAATGAACCTTGATAAATGCTTTTTAAGCGAAAAACCTAATATATAAACAGCATAGTGGGATATGAATTGATAGCGTACAAACTAGCTGTCGTGGAACAAAGCCAACACACTTCTAAAATTGTTCATTTACACCTATTTTCAATACAACCCATGGTTAACAACTGTTCTCCATAATGTTTAATAAATATTTCCCAGCATGTGATTTAATAAGGTTGGTTTCTCGTTTGTTGCAGCGTACATCTAGTGGAACTCAAAGGCACTGGTGAACTGTTTGCTATGAAGGCAATGGACAAAAAAGTAATGATGAACCGTAATAAGGTTTTAACATTATTTTGTCTTAACCCGCCTTCATCTACAGTCATATTTAAAGTGTTCTGGAAACTTTCTCCAATATGAATGTGCAAAAGGTGCTAAACTTATATTGCCTAGTAAATAATTTAAAGTTGTCCAAGCATAAACACTGTAAATCTTTTAATGGAGAAACAACGAATACACTCATCTTTCGAAAGAAAGCAATATTTCTTAAAGAACAAGCATAAGCATACATCATTATTTTTCCATATATAGATTATCAAGATGGTTTGCATTCCCCAACATTCTAATGCCTGCAACATTTAGTGGAAATTACTGTTGTTAAGATATCTAAATTACCATCCCTAGCCATGTTACTAAAAGTCTTTTCACTTCTTTAGCTCCCACTTAAAACCAAATGACTTCCTAGCTCTAAATCCAAGTGAGCATACAATTTGGAAGAGAGCCAGAGCAGTGACCAGCACCGACTCATAGAGCAAGAGAAATAGGTGGGAAAAGGAGAGCAGGGCATGCCACCCTTCCATTAGTGAGCTCCTGAACACCATCACAACATACAATAAAACAGTGGCAAGGGCAGAAATTTGAAAACGCTGATGATCACTCTTTGTTTTGGCAAAACCTTCTCTAATTACAAGTATCTTTCTACATTTTCCTTCTTCTACATCAATTTTCTATTTATTGGAGGCTCAGTTTCTCCTTTCCACCCTCATCGGTTTTAGGTATACAAATTCTTCAATACCACGTCACCTTACAGAACATCAAATCCAACTCATTTCTTTACTCAGTTAATAAATCACTTTGTTGAACACCACCATTTCTTATTCCCTTAGCATTATATAAATACAAACATAAAAATAAATCAACTTTAATTTCAAGGGAGAAAATTACCTACGTTATTTACCGTTTGATAAATCTCCTCTGTTTTCTAGCTCTGCAGCAGCCTGGCAGTGGAAAAATAGAGCACGTGAGAGAATAAATGAGAGAAAATATTATTTTTCTCTAACTTCTTCTTTTCTTTTTTTTTCTTAAATCGTGGCAGAGAGAGAGAGAAAAAGAGCCCAGGAAGCTGACAGCTGGCTCCCCAGCTAGCAGCCATACTTATCCCTTTTAAGAAAAAATTATAATTTGATCCATCAACTTTTATTCTCTTATAAATGTCCAAAATTTTTACATTTAGGCTCAAAAATATTTTGTTAAGTCCAAAACAGCATTATTTTTAATCTCAAATCAACATTTTTTGATGTCACAATTCTTCCCACCTTTTAAGAAATTTCATCCTCGAAATTTACATAGATAAATACAGACTTTTATTACAACTTATTTTACAACAAAGGTTACAAAACATCTGTATAACAGATTAACAAAACATCACATATTACATTTTAATTATAACTTTTCCACTTCTAAGATATTCCCTGGCTTTACTTATAAGTAGATTTGACACTGTAATATCTGAATCTTCTACTAATTTATCAAACTCTGTATAATGATGTAGTTTTAGTATATCTTGTATTAGTGTAGGTAAATCTTCAATATAAATTGATATTTCTTGTTCTCTTTCAGTTATCCTTTCCCCTTCTGTTGAAATTTTTCTTCAAATTTGATCTTATATTTCTCTACCAACATTAAATCTTTGTTTGGCATCTTGATGTTTTCTTTTGTTCCTAAATTATCATTTACACAAATTATTAATAAGGTATTCATACCCAGCTTTTCCAATTCTGAAATTCCTAGTAAACTCAATCATATTTTCATATCACAATTATCAAGTATTAGTAAACATCAATTTATAAATACATAGTAATTAGTGAGTGCAACTCACTATGTCTACCCACATTCTCAGTATGGATTAGCAATCACTCTGATACCACTCTATGACGTTCCGGCTACCAATACTCGACCTTCCTTTTACAAATTGGCCAAGTTACTACTAACCGAGATGTCAAACATACAGTTTCAATAACAAAGGAGTCAATACACCATGAGACACAAATATTTTATCAATTATAATAAACTTTCTTATGCATCATGACATTTGCAGGTGCATCGAGCTTGCATTGAGAGGGAGATTTACTCATTAATAGATCATCCCTTTCTTCCAACATTATACAGTTCCTTTCAGGTTAGTTACCTCATCACCGTAGATGATAATGTTATGGCAAGTGCAACAGTACATGAGCCAAAGAGCAAACTTTGGAATTGTATAAACAAATACAAGCAAATATTCAGTATGCCAAGCATTTGAGAAATTGTCTTGATTGAATCCAACTTTAAATGAAAAAACTATGTGCACATGACTATGATTATAACTGCAAGTACCATTAAGTTGGTGCTAGGATAAATTTTAAAATTGACCCCAAATGAAAATGTTCAACAAAAACATTAAAACTTGCATATTTCGCAAGCCAAGAAATTTTTGTTAAAATTCTTCTGCAATTCATATGGTTTCACTGGTCAAGTAAAATGGATTGATCACACCTTCATTTGACAGACAACGACACACGTTTGTTTGATAACAGACTTTTGCCCTGGCGGAGAACTATTTGCATTGCTTGACAGGCAACCGATGAAGATTTTTAAAGAGGAAGCTGCAAGGTATAGAAATTTAGTATATTTAATATATGCTATTTTTTACAGTCTATTTCCTGTCTCCTTCTACCAGGCAAATTGAAGCACCATATGCCTTTCAATTCTTTAGTAAAGAATACTCGCAACATCAGATGATTAAATTCAATAACATAAATGAATATCAAAAATCTTTACTTTAGGCATCAGTCGAACATGTCATTGTTATTTTTTACCTTTCGTAGTAAGAATACTATCATTCAAGGAATGGACAACTGTCATGCCCCAACCCACCAACTTTACAATAAAATCCAAAAAGGAAAAAATTTATATCTGTCACCCCCAAAGAAACCTTTTTTACAGGCAGCACCCCCGAAGTCAAATATTTACATGTGACACCCCCTAAGTCCAATATTTACAAACGTCACTGGTGGGGACGCGATGCCATCAGACCATCGATCCATTCCAGAGAGGGTTCACACTCGGCGCTCGAGATCTCACTACGTGGCGTCGATCTGAATGGAAGATTGATATCGGCAGATTTGGCACCAGGCATGATTGGTGGCTAATCAAAAGATTAGAAATCCCCATTTAAATCAATTTATTGATTTGATGGGAATATTTCAAATTTTGAGCTGGTTTCGTTTACTCTTTCTATTTTTTAAATTATTCACATTTGGCATGATTATAATCCTTTTATTTCTGCATTTATTTTCACACTTATTGTAATAGGCCTATATAAAGGCATGGACTGGTATTACTTGTTCTTAATCCTGGAATAAAATTATTTGTGTTTGAAATACTGTATGTTATATCCCGGTAAAGGAAAGGGTTAGGACCTTGGGTGAAAATTCCTAAATACCTTAAAGAACTTGAGGTATTTCTCAACTCTTCTCTCTTAGTTCTAAGTTTCAAACCCAATCAAAGTCCAGGCTCCACTTTGAAGTTTTCACAACCGTGAAATCCCCCTTCCCTTCTTTCGTCAGTTCAGGGGTCTCACTCTCGCCGACCTGCGATCTCCGCCTGCGCCGGCCTACGGGCTCCGCCAGCACCGTCGTCGCCTCCAGTAGCCAGAGGGCCACTGGCGAGCGGGGACGACTCCACCGGCGGGCTTCGCCCGCATCACCGTTGCCTCCAGCAGCCTTCTGCAATATCGTGCACGACGTTTCAACTAACACAGCCTCTGCAACATCGTGCACGACCAGCCACTGCTCGCGCTCCGACGACCATCGTCCCAGACTTCGAACCTCGATCCCGTTGGTTCGGCCTTTTGCACATCGTGCACGACATTTAGCATCTGCAACGTTGTGCATGCCCAGTCATTGCTTGCGCTCCTGCACAAAGTGTCCAAGACCTCAGGCCTCGATCCCGCTGGTCCGGCCGTCAACAACATCATCCACGACGTGTCAGCGGTTCAGTCTTGAGACCCGGAATCTCCCCTCGAGCTAAAACCGAACATCGATTGGATACTTTGAAAATCTTGCGAGATCTTGTTGTAGAATTTGTTATTAGGACTGTTTGATTTGCTCACCCGTGTGAATCTGGAATATTATTCTGTGAATAAATTATTATTGAAAAATATTATATTGTGAGAATACCCTGTACTGCGTACCTTGGCTCTGATTTGTTGAGATTGAGTAGCTTAAAATCATTTGGTAAACTTACTAAATAACATTTGGACTTGATTCTAAATATTTAAAATCAATTGAACTCTCGGATTTATAGTTTCTTAGTTGTTATATAATTATCTTCAGAGATATCCTGGATATTTTTATGCTCATCTGTTAAATTTATTTCCTGATCTCTACTTAGGACTGCATCTTGCATATTGTTCCGCATCAGTCACCCATTGTTTTGAATGTGAATTTACAGGCAGCACTCCAATTCTAACTTATTTTGAATGTAAATTTACAGGCAACACCTCCACTCTAACTTCTATTTAGGAGTGTCGTCTATACATATTTAATTTAGGGGGAGCCAACCGTAAAAAGGGCTTCTTTGGAGGTGACATATGTAAATTTTTCAAAAAAAAAAGCATTTTGGAGGGATGAAGGTAACAAAAACAGCAATATAACTTCAGCAACAAACAATAATAGACCATGTGCTTTCCACTGAATAATGTACATAACAGGACTACTAATTATTCACTACTACACTTCCAAATATTACATTACAACCCAGTACTATCAATTTACATTAAATTAAATTACATGACTGCCCAACTCCAATTTACATTAAATTTACAAAATATAAAGTCTCATGGACAATACAAAACTATGCTCAATGTGCCAAACAAAGAGCTTTTAACTACACAAAACTAAACATTCCATGTTCTCAAGTACATCTGCATCAATACCTTATTCTGGGGAAAGATAAGTTAATATAATAGTATACAACTCAGTGGAGAGTTCAACCTTAAATAAATAATTTAACAAGAAAAGCTCATCACTCAGCCACTAGATGACATGTGTGGCAGCCAATTACTAAACCTAGCTCAATAAAATAGAATCAAAAAACTACATATACGAATCAAGGATAGGAAGTAAACATAATGGCATATAATCAAATCCATGGATAAGGATTAGTGAAACATTGAATCAATTCCAACAGAAACATGAGCAGCACCAACATAAACATATCATATTTGTGAAACTCGTTCATGCATGCCATATCATAATCACATCCACCATTGAACCCATTGGTTCCTCCTAGAGACTTGTCAATTCCAAGTCACATAGGGATCCGTAGATCCACCCCATGAGAAAATATCATATAAGAGTAGCAGCTATGCATAATGCTTCTATCTTACCATGTAACCAATCATAGGATAGTCATGTTGATCTTTAATAGTTGAATTGATGCTGAAAGAATTGGAGAAAATACGGCAGCGTTCTGCATTTATTCATCATTTTATATAATGTGCTATAAATAACAAGTATAAGTTCATATACCAAATATACTGTACAACAAATATTATCAACTGTGTAACTGCTATAGCTAAATTCAACGGTACATGCCTTTGCTTGCATTAAGATTTAAAACTTGTCTACTTTCCAAAAATGTTCAAACAAAGAACTTTCTCTAATACAATGCCGCATTCTCTTCGGTATGAATAGTTTGATATTCCCATACAATCTGAGCATGTCATGAACAAATACAAAGATTGGTCCGAAGGATGTGAAAGCCAGTCATGTAGAGTGGTTTTGTGAAAATGTTAGCTAGCTACTTATCTGAGGATATGAGACGCAATGAGCTCTCTGTATTGCAAATTTTCTCAAAAGTTGATCATCAAACTCAATATATTAAGTGCGAGCATGTAGGACTGGATTAGAAACTAAATAAGTTGCACTGAGATCACAGTAAAGATGAACATGCTGAGCTAGAAAATAAGCCAAGTCACATAGAAAACAGCACATCAAATAGACCTGCTTATTAGACCGGTTCTACCCGAAACTAGTCCGAAACCGATCCAGTAAGAACCGATTGAACCGAACTAGTTCTAACCAGTTCCGGGGTGTAGAACCGGACCGGACCGGACCGGTTCTGGGGGAAACCGGTTATCCGGTTCGGAACCGGACCGGTTCCGTTGAACCGGTCCGGTTTGGTGAATTTTTAAATATATATATATATATGTATATGTATATAGTGGGGGCAGCGCCCACGCAGGCGGCGCACACGTGGGCATTGCCCCTCATGAACAGCAACTGACAGCTGCTGCTAGGCTGCAGCAGATTAAAAAAATTAAATTAAATTAAACGGTCTATGTATTTTATAAAAAAATATTTTATATTTTTAATATTTCTGAAAAAATTAACATAAAAAAAGAAAAAAAAATCTAACAAATGTTATTAATATTACTAAAAATTTTTATAATAAAATAATTATAGTTTGTACAAACATTTCGCATTATAAAAAAACTATTCGTCGTAATTATAAAGAATTCTTTTCGAGTACTCATCTTCTTCTTCTGAACTATTATCCTTGAATTCGTCCACAAAATTATACTGTTAATTTTGTGACTCGGCAGCAAACCAATCTTGTAGACAAGTAAGCATACAAAGAGTTGCCGGAGACAAACTACTTCTGTAGTCTCCCATTATTCTTCTTATGGTGGAAAAGACTGATTTAGAAGCTACAATTGATACTTGGGCTGCTAGAATATCTCATGCCAAAGCACATAGAACGGGGTATTATTTTGATGAGCTTTCCACCACTCCAATAAACTCATATCATCGTCAAATTTCTCCCCAAAGTGTAAGCAAAACTGTGTTCAAATTTGTAAGGGCTTGACTCTGTATTGTAGATTACTCGCCAGCAGTTGAATTTCCTTTCTCTTAAGCAAGAGATCTCTTCGCCGCTGCCGACCTAAGAACGTTAAAAATACCAGGCTTTTTCTGTGTTCCTGTTTGTATCTCCACACGTTGCACACTTCTACTCGCAACCTGTTCACTGTAATAAAGAAAAAATAAATTTTGAAGAGTTGTAAAAACTTATGCTTTTTCAGCATCAACATTACTTCCCAAAAAATCAGAATATTCCGCATAAAAAATTTCAATAGCGTTGGTCCCTTAGCGGGGATCAAGCATAGCAGCTATTGAATATAAAAGTGAAATTTTTTCTCAATATTTCTTAAATTTTACTTCCATTTCAGCAATAAAAGTTTCAAAAATTAAATCTGATCTAAATTCTAAAAATTTTTGAAACATTTAAAAAATGTAAGGCAAAAAAATAGGCGAAGTCGGATAATAGCAACGTGAAAACTTTCAGTAGACTCATTAAAAATTAATAATAGCTTGAAATTTTTTTTCAAAAAAATCCAATCATAAGAACACAGTTAAAGGTCATGGTTAAGTATATACGAATTTTAAAAAGCAGTAAGCAAATCTTCATATGGTAAGAGCAATTTGAATAAACGATGAAGTAAATTTCATCTAGTTTCAACAGATAATGGAAATTTTATACAATATTTTCCTACACTTACACAAATACGTTTTCATTCACGCCTAACGTTGGAATTTAAGCGAATCCATTTTACAACACGCTTAAATTTATTAATAATCAAATATTCGAAATTAAAAGCACTAGAAACACATAAGTTTATAATATGATATGTACACCTAACATGAAAAAAGGAACCATAAAGTGGAAGTTTTAGAAATTGCTGTAAAAAATTAACTGCAGAATTATTATTCTAAGCATTATCTAAAGTAATAGAAAAAATTTTATTTTCTATGCCATAAATTTTACAAATATTGCGAATATAAGTAAAAATAGTAGAACCTATATGAGCTTCATCTAATATGCGTTTCTGCATTTCCTATTATCCATCGATCCAATAACAAGTAACAACTAGGTAACTCGCGTCATTTATGCTAGTCCAAATATCGAATATTAAACTAACCCGACAAGTAATATTACTGAGGTGTTGAATAAAAAATTTTCTATATTCTTCGTACATTGACATACAATCTTTTTTAAGTGTATGTTTAGAAATACGGTTATATTGGAGTTGTAAATACTGAATAATATATTTTAAAAATCTCTTTTATTCACATATTGTAAAAGATGTTCGGTTCGTACAACAAATCGAACTAAACTTCGACGTCCTTATCATTTCTAAATGACCATGGCATAGATCCATTCTGTGGATTCAGTTGTGTTTGAGTTAGCTCTACAGTAGTAGATTGACAAATTTTTTCATTAAACTTGTGAAATCTAACTAAGTGCTTCTTAAATGTACCGGTCCTACCACTCATGCCACCCTGTTTGTATGAGTACTAATTTTTACAAATTTTACAAATGACAATATATTCGGGTCTCTCCGAATTGCTATTAGGTTTAATTTGTAATTCAAAAAATTCTCATACCTTACTGTGTTTCGCACGAGACTTATTGGAAACACTTGAAGATTGAGTTGACGGGCCAGTGCCGGTGCCAACATCTCCACTTGCCTCAAAATCATGTTCTGCAGATAGATCGAGATCCGGTTCTAAAGTTTCATCAATGCTCTCACCGAGTGGAGGAAGACGATCAAGTTTCGGAACATAATTCCGATCCACATTTCGTTGGCGACTTGAAGAAGAATCGCCAGCGAATCGACGTTGGAAAGCAATTAAAATGTGTTTACAAAATTTTTGAATAAACAGAAAAATCAAAAAATTGATGAAAATTGTAAGAATAATACATCACATAAGTTCTACTATTTATAGAGAGTTCAACATATATTAAAAAATCCAAAATGACCGTTTAATTTTTTAAAAAAAAATGTAATCTACTGCCAGCTGCAGTTCATGGGGGGTAGTGCCCACGCGCGCGCTGCCCGCATGGGCCCTGCCCCCACTATATTTTTTTTTAAATTCGCCAAACCAGACTGGTTCAACAAAATCGGTTTGATTCCAAACCGGTTAACCTATTTTGGGGCCACAGAACCGGTCCAGTCCGGTTCTATACCCGGAATCGGTCAGAACCGGTCCAGTTCAACCGGTTTTGGACTGGACCGGTTCTACCCAGTCCGGTTCTATACCTCGGAACCAGTCAGAACTGGTCCAATTCAACCGGTTCTGGACTGGACCGGTTCCGGGTAGAACCGGTCCAATAAGCAGATCTAATTCAATGTATCTAAAGCACCTAATTTTCTTGATAATTTAATCACCAATTGTCACATTACCAATATAACGACTTTTTTCTTGACTAAATATGCACTCTATATATTTAATTTTTTATCTACTAAGATGAAAACCTTTAGACTTTAAAATATTTCTCCATAACTCGAGTTTCACCTTAGCCTCATCTCTAATCTTATGAATAAGAAGAATATCATTTACAAAAAACATACACCAAAACACCATATCTTGAACATGTCCATTCAACATCTCTAAAACAATACAAAGAAATACAGATCTTAAAAAGCTAAGTTTTTGTATAAGCCGACTAATAGGAAAATTCTTAATCAAACACTATTGTGTCTAAACATAAGTAACTGCTCATTTATATATGTCTTTAATAGCTTGAATATAAACAAAACAAAGTCTTTTTCTTTTTTAACTCTCAAAAGCATTTCTCTCAGCACTCCGAATAAGTGATAATTAAATACTTCTTAATAGTAATAACAAAAAAGACTCAATAAAAAAAAAAAAATGTAACCTTCCTAATCATAAGCAATTAAATCCATTAATCCCAAATCATCATCAATTTAATTCCAGAAATTTAACCTCCAAAATAATAAGATTTGATCGAACTCAATGGACATAAAACTTAATCAAAATATAAAATGATAATCAAATCTAGACAAAAATAAATAAATAAACAACCTCAAACCCAACCTAAAATTATAACAAAATATGTACCAATCCTTGATCAACTTAACCAATATTTGATTAAACATAAATAATCTACTTATAACTTCTAATTTACACCATTTAAGCCTAAAATCTTCTAATTAAGATGCACAACACCCTCAAATATGAAAGCAACAGACACCTAATTTAACTTAATCAGAACCTTAATCAATCAAATTGTGACGCCCATGGCCGAAGAGGGCAGGGAGTGATCGTCGGGTGATGTCCTAAGAGAAAGAAATCACTGAAGCAAAGTGCAGCTCCTGACAGGCTTCTAGGCTGAATAATGAGTGGTGAGAGGGGCACAGGAATGAATCGTCTCACATCAGAAAGGGAGGGAGATCCTGAGTTGTATAAGTAGATAACGTGATCTCAAATAGTAGAGGCGCCTTTTGGGGAAAAATCGTGAGGCTAGTGATGGAAAACTCCGTAGTTAAGCGTGCTTGGGCTGGAGTAGCACTGAGATGGGTGACCTTCTGGGAAGCACTCAAGTTACGCAGTTTTTCTAAAACCAAAGCGAACAATATCTCTACATTGAGATCGCGGAATGTTACAATATGGTATCAGAGCCAACCTCCCACAGTATGATGTGGTTCGAGGACGAACCAGGCGGAAGCTGGTGGGCCTGTGATGCCCGTGGTCGAAGAGGGCGGGGAGTGATTGTCGAGTGATGTCCTAGGAGAAAGGAATCACTGAGGCAAAGTGCGGCTCCTAGCAAGCTTTTTGGCCGAATAATGAGTGATGAGAGGGGCACAGGAATTAATCGTCCCACATCGGAAAGGGAGGGAGATCCTGAGTTGTATAAGTAAATAACGTAATCTCAAATGATAGAGGCACCATTTGGGGCAAAATTGTAAGGCTACTGATGGAAAACTCCATAGTTAAGCGTGCTTGGGCTGGAGTAGCACTGGGATGGGTGACCTCCTGGGAAACACTCAAGTCACGCAGTTTTTCTAAAACTAAAGCGGACAATACCTCTACATTGAGATCACGGGATGTTACACAAATAATCCTATATAAATAACTAATTCTCCTTAACTAAAGTACCCCTCTTATCCTGAGAAAATCAGTCAAGCTTCATCCCATCAATTCCTCTCTTCTTACCATCTTCACCAAGCACATCAAATCTACATTTTTCACATTTTTCTTAATTTTTTCTTATCTTGACTTTTTTGCCAGCCACTCATCTTGATCCTATTTTCACACCCTCACCCACCCATCACCCATTCCCCATATATATCCTCCCATTCACCATTATAAAACAAGCTTTATAACCTAAAAACTCCCAAGTTACTCATATCATTCCCTTGACTACCTCTCCCATCCTCTTTCTCTTCTCAATTCTCTTCTGCCACACTTTCCATAATCTCATCTCCAACTCACATTTTCCTCTTTTCTATGCATATAAAAAAAAGGCAACACCCTCTACCTCTTTTTTTCTCAATTCTCCCTCTCTACTAGTACTCTACTTCCCCCTCTCCACTACATCCATCTCACTTTCTCTCTCAATGTATTTGCCACTACGACTACAAACCAATAACAACCATCGAATGACTGTTGACTACAAACCGATGTTAGTCGTCTCAGAACAGTATGCTACACTAACCATCTTTTCTATTATCTCTCTCTACTTCCTAGACCCTGCCTTCAGCTTGCAATGTCAAAACAGTGGCATCACAGATAGATGTCCACAAGTATAAGCTCTAAACATAGTGTCGCTATCATCCATGAGTACCAACAAGTGTTGGCCCCATTTCAAAGCACATCTTTGTTACGCAGTCATGACTTGCCTACTGAGGCTATTGCCTCCTCGTTGCTAGAAATAGAGGAGAATTTTCAAGTCAAACTCATCGAACCTCCAGCCATGAGCATATATGTCTACTATGCATGCATGCAAGCAACAATAATAATCAAAATAAAAATATATATAATAAAAAGAAAAAGGATTATATATGTATATATGAATATATATGAAAGAAGGGAAGAGAATACTAAGTCAACTCGTCGAATGTCCAGCCATGATCTACATGCATGCGGCAAGAACTACAAAATTTAAAAGAAAAAACAAACCTAAGAAATTAAAAAAGAAAGATGTAGGTGGATAGAATACTCAACTTTATCTTGCCAGATTTTTATCCACTGCCATGGGCTGAAGGTGATCTACTCACTGTCACCACCTTGCCTCTACGGCGAGGCTACCAATTGCATACAACCAAAAAAGAGAGTGATGGAAGAGCTTGTCAAACCTTCAGCAATGGTCAAACGTCACTAGCTAACTCTCTGACTATGTGCCCTAGAACTCCTCAACAAGATTGTGAGCTCTCATTTTCAAGATCTAAAAAAGGGATATTATACTTAATAAGTAAAAAAGCAGATAAGTATAAAAAACAATTAAAAATGTTTTAAAGGGGGGAAAAGTTTAAAAGGTCCTATTCAAAAAAGTGATAAATGGATATCGAAATTTGTAGTGAAAAATAATTCACCTTCCAAAAAAAATGAAATTTTTCATAAAGGGCCTTTTTCCTTGGAGAAGCAATTAAATGGTATCTAGAACTTAATTAGTGTTTAAATGGTATCTAGAATTTAATTAGTATTACCTTATGTCTATAATTTCTCTTTTCAATAAAGTATGATATAAATGAAAAAGTCTATCCATACATGTCTATAACTTCGTAGTTCTATTTAAATCCATATGCCTCATGCATGACAAACACATACAAATTTCTCCTCTTAAATAGCAGAGAAATCATCAATTCATACATTTGGAACTTGTACAGCATTAAGTAGCTTGATAATTTTAGTTAAGGTTCTGCATATGAAAAAAATCAAGAAAATTGTGCTTGATGTATCGTTTACAAGAAAAACTATTGCATCCCTATTTTATGATAAATCCCTAAAGAGAATAAAAATAATATTTACTTTAGTATTAAAAAGCTCTCACAATGCTCTCCCTTCTCCTTGTCTTCCTCTTTGATTTCCAGCAGCCCCACTCCATTTTTTTTAATTCGGCCAATAGCCCATGGCGAATTTTGGCCCCCCGCTTTAGTTATTTTTAAATATTTGGCCTCGTTTGTCTAGGTGTTTAAAATTAACCTGGTTTAATTTTAACCAGGCATATTACATCACACATAAAATTTAATATTAAAAATAAAATTTATTTCACATCCTACACATATTACTAAAATAATAATTAACTTATATCACATCCCTCACATATTCCAACATAATAACTAACTTTATATCACATCTCTCACATATCCCAATATAATAATTAACTTTATTTCACATCATTCACAACTTTCAATAAAAAAATATCTCTATCCAAATTTAATTTTAACCTTCTTAAATTTAACCTTACAAACAAACACACCCTTAGTTATTGCGGACAACTTCCATCTTGGATAAAAAGGCTATGCATCTTCCTTCCATGTGCAGTGAACATATCATAAGTCCTTTTGATCCTCATGGACCTCTCTCTGCCATCATGACTTGGATCTGCTCTTTTTTATGATCTCGTTTGGTAAATGAAAAGTTTAGTCATGGCTAAAATAGCTATAGTCAAAAATTTCATCTTATGTAAAAAAGATTAAAATTTTATTTTGTAGTTCATCCTACAAACTCGAACATTAAATAATCACTTTATTTCGCATTCAACATAATTCTCAATAAATCAATCGACTTTATTTTACATCCAACACAACTTTTAATATAACTCATTTTCTCTCGCATTATACACGTTTTACAAAAAAGCCACAAACTTTTCTAAACCATCTTTTTTTTCACCAACTAAACTAAGCCTATGTGTAGTTATTATTTCATAATAAGATATTTGTAATACCTTATAAGAGCATGACAGTTGAGTAATAATGATCCTTTCCAATTAAAGCTATTGGAGGCAAGATATTTCTACACCCACTCAAGCATCATTCTTGAGAAAACTGTACCATCGCATTCAAACATAAAAGGGAATATCCATCAATTAGTTGTTGTACAGGTTCATTGAGGTTTACATATATTAAACAAGATTTATGGCATCCATTTCATTCGCCACCTGCCATAAGATTTGTACCACCACACAGCAAGTTTCAGCAGACTGTTGCAGAGCATATAAAATGATGATAATGTACATTGATAATTGGAACTCCTTAATAACCACTCTCACGCACCAGGTGAACGTGAATATCCTTTGTTATATTGTATATTAAAGTTCAATCACCAATTTCATGTTGCAAAAATGAAGTTCAATTTTCAATCTTAATATAACTAAAATGACATGTGTGTTAACTATTAAAAAAAATGGCATGTGTGTAGTAATTAATTTATGCGTATCTTGGTTCCTTAAAAAATATATGTGCATGAACCAATCTTTGATGATTTCAAAAAGACTTTTCCTGGAACATCGACAAAGTTGTGAACTCTGAAACTATTTTGTGCAACATTCATATCATTTCTCCTCCATTTTTTTATATATTGATGATGCTCTAACCTATTCCAGGTTTTTTGCTGCTGAAGTTGTGATCGGTCTGGAATACCTTCATTGTCTAGGTACCACCTTGGTAACTCAAGAGAATAAATGTCACTCTGATTGCAGATCAGTTTAATTTATTCTGCCTCACATTCTAATGTTTATGAAGTATGAAATACATAATAGCTGTCAAGTTTGACACTGCAGTGAAGTAGGATTCAGCAAAAATCCTTACACATGGGACATCAAATAATATTCGAAATCTCTTAGTGCAACTTAAGAAACACAAACGAAACCAAACAATACACAGGAGATGAACACTTGATCATAACGAAAATTGATTGGATGATACAAGCCAGAATGCATTTGCTTTTTACGAAGCATCTTTTGGCTTTAAAAACCAGAGATGTACGCCAGTACAGATAAATCAATTCAGAATGATAGATGTCATTGTGCATATGCCAAAGAATCATCAGATCTGAAAGTTACGCTCACCCATCATAATAAACTTATTAGCACCAGAGAGCTAACCATTGTTGAGATAAGATCCATAACGATGATGATGAGTTATAGGCACCACCCATCATATTTTATCTGTTAGCGCTAAATGAAGACATACAATATTGTTCATTTCCTGTGTGAATGCCAATGAACCAGTTGTTTTAACAACATTGATGAAATCCACTCTTTTGTAATATCATCAACATAACTTGCTATTACTCAATTATTTGGGGTATCACAATTGATTTGCTCCAACACTCAATTTTTTCGGATGCAGGAATAATATATCGTGATTTGAAGCCTGAAAATATTTTACTCCAGAAAGATGGGCATATAATGCTGACAGACTTTGATTTATCATTCTTGACATCTTGCAAACCTCAAGTATGTCAAGTAACTTATCGATAACTTTGTTTTCTAAGCACTTTAGTTGATATATGTGATTTATAACAGTTCCCTTATCTCTTTTTAATAGGCCAAATCAACCTTGTTTGATTTTAGAAGCAACCTTTTCCTTCAAGCCCTTCACACGTAGTAGCAGCATATCATTGTCCTTGAAAAACTTTTGTATTTGTTTTAGAGTAGATTTCCACAAAGTAGAAACAGGTTGCCTGGAGATAATAGGACTAGATGATCTATCGCATAATGTCCTATAAAATAAGAAACAGAATGCAGATTAAATGTGGAAATCCATCTTTTCATAAATTAGATTCTAACCATCTCTCTTTTCAAATTGGATATTACTGAATGAATCCTATGAATACCTACTAAATGTTTGCTTATCAAAATCAAGACTTGCAACAATGGAAAAGTATTATTTTGTTTGTGGGAATCGATAAGAGTTTGGATTAAGGTTTTATGGTTTCTATTTTTGTGGAAATCTATCAATATGTAACAGTGAAACGTGTAAAGAAATCATTAACGGCTAATTTACATTAGATAATTTCAACTACCTTCAATTTCGATTTATTTATTGCATTCTTCTTTGCAATACTCCTAGTTGTTCAAGATCCATCAAAATTTTTTCTTGACAACTGAACAGGTGATAAAGCATGCAAAGCCAAGAAGAAGCCGATCTAGAGACCATACACCTCCAATATTTGTTGCAGAACCTAGAACACAGTCAAATTCATTTGTAGGGACCGAAGAGTACATAGCTCCAGTATGATATTTTCATATTTTTAAACACCACTAGTCTTTCCCGTAACAGTATTCCCATCTATTTCGTATTATTTACATTTTGATAAAAGTCCATGTAACCATTTATACAGTAGCAACCTCATGCAAATGTTTGGACCTGAAGTCTCTGAACTTTCCAGGAAATCATCACCGGAGCTGGCCACAGCAGTGCTATTGATTGGTGGGCGCTTGGTATGTATCTTCTGATTTAGCCTTCTTCCTCTATCTTACCTTTACTTATTCTCACCAGGACTTTGCTCTTAAAGTTGAATGCCAAAAATGTAATATGAAACTTCGCAGTCTATTGAAAAGAAACTATTGTTGCTCCACTCCTTGGATTATTACTCAACCAAATTTGATTACTTACATAAACTGGTGCATATTCATGTCAACTAAGATCAACGCAACATTGATGATTGCGAAGCTACCTAAGACCAACACAGCATTGATGATTGCCAACAAACCTTCATGAATGCAAAAGCACTCGTTGGTCATGATGTCACATGGGCCATGGTTAGATAAACTAGCGCACCTGATATCTATTGCCTACATCATAAACGAAATCGTTTTCATAATTATGCACCCATGTTGACAGCATATGTATACCAAGGAACATAAAATTTCAAAGAGCATATAACTGTACAAGAATATTTCATATAACATGGAGGCCAACTAATTGGAACTCTCATGGCATGCCTCATGACTTCTAAAGATAGCGTTCTCATAGAATTTCTAATACCTAATTTTGTACTGACCAAAGTTTGTCGGAAGCTACTTTATGAAATGCAAAATCCAAATAAAACTAAAAGGCTTGAGAATGATTAATGCAAGATGAGGGAAACTAATGTAGGATGAATGGAGGAGAGGTGGCTGGGATTTGGAGGAAGGGAAAAAGTGGAACATTTTGGGCAAAAAGAAATAACTAGAGTTTAAAGAATTCTCACCTGAGGTTCCCTACCTTACACTTCTAGAATTCCTAAACTAATACATTTCAATACTAGAGTGCATGCAATGCAAATTGTCAGTAATCAAAGGCTAAATCAAATGTTCAAGTACAAGCCTTATAAATCTAATCCTAAAATAAAAATAAGCATATGGGACAAAGCATTTGACTCGTTCAAATTCTACACAAACTCTAGAATAATAAATTGAAATAAACTACATCATCCATTTAGTATCATGACATGAAATCTAATCTAGATCATTAATCGTCAAGATGTCTATATCAATGATGTTGCTCTCCACAGTATTATCAATTTGTTAACAACAACAACAACAGAGACTAGCTAAAAGTTCTACATCATTATTGATATGTCATACAAAATAGTGTAATCTATTGTAACAAAGTTCTGAGTACAGCTGCAAGGATAATTTGATGCATATGAAAAACTAAAAGTGGATTCCACACCTATTAGCGTCTCTGAACTCACATTTTCAAGTTTCTCTTTAGACATCAAATTTGTAATTATCTAAATATAAAAATCTATCATGTGAATTTGTACTATGTTGATATTTGTTGGCATTAGTAACTGAATTTTGATTTGCAAAGTCCGCCCAATGAATCTTTCATGTCCTGTTCCAAACAGACAAATCATCAAAAAACAATGAAAAGCTATTACTTTCTAACTTATGCAACTCAGGAATATTGGTGTACGAGATGTTGTATGGACGGACACCATTCAGGGGAAAGAATAGACAGAAGACGTTTGCCAACATTTTGCACAAAGATCTTACATTTCCTAGCAGCATTCCGGTAAGAACTACAAACTGTCTTATGAGAATGTAACATCCTTTCCCCATTCCAACCTTCCCCTATCAATTCAAACCTTCAACTTTCCATGAAAATCTCATAGTCTGTACTACTACGTATTTGGCATGATATTGCAATCAAATATATATATATATATGACATGATCAATAGATTACATTTTTAAGGGCCAAAGTCACAATAATTCAATTCTCAAGACAGCTAGCCACAAGTGGAGCTCCATGAGACATGATAGTTATGCATGCTAAATGTTTAGGCCCACCAAGTAAAGTTAATAGGCTAAGCTTCTGGTTACTGTTAGGTGCCACGGTAGCTCCAAGTTTAGAGGAACTACATGAGAGATAAACAGCCTTGACATGCGTAAGGATGCATGACAATGCAGAAGAACACAAGAAAAAATAGTAAGTGTATAAGTGATGGTGAAGAGAAAAAATGGGAACAAAATTGTCCAGTCAATATTTAAGATAGGCTTTAAACAAATATCAAAACAGGATATGGTTTAACAAGAACTAGATTCCAATTTCCAATTAAACAGAAGACCAAACAAGATAGCACTTCTTAAATGAATTTTATTTTCTAGGTATAATCACATAACCAACACAATATCCCATGGCTAATTAACCACAACAAACTGAGCACTGGTTTAAACAAATATGAAAACAGACCATAATGTTCTTCAAATAAATATTTGCATATGTTTGGAAATGAGTTGGCGATCTGAGAAAGATTCAATGCAGAAAAATGATATTCCGTTCTCTATACTTTCTCTCCATGAAACTGATATTGGTGTAACTGATCTCATCTAGTGAGATAAATGCTTGGTTTGTTGTCATTGTAAGATTATTTTGGTGATGATGCGGCATTGACTATGATAGCTATTTAAGATTATTTATGTTTTTAGGCACCACCATAGGACTGTACTCCGGCAACTTACCCAACCGATCTTAAGGCTAAGATGGAAGTCTTTAGAATTGTCTTAATCACCTCGAGGAGCTACCTCGGATCGCCTCAATGCAGATACCGATGAAGTTGAGAGCAAAACAGAGCCCCATCCACACATGGGCTCATCTACTATCCATCCACCTGCCTCATTTGTGGTAGATAATCTCCCTCAAGCTCCCCCTCCTCCAAGTGACAGAAAAGGGGTGCCAAGATCAATCATTAGGGGAGGACGACCCCTAGGACCCCACCTGAGAAATGTAAAACGAGTCCAACCTTTACATGTTGTGTGACCCTTTGGGCCACCTCAGGTAATCGCACTACGATGCCCCATGTAACCCAATCCATATTACAATTATGGATTTCCTAAGTGTCATAGTAATGACAGAGTGAGGCGAGCACAAGACACACTCCATGATTATGCGATCACACAACATGTGAAGGTCGATCCCTTGATTTTTGATGGTTGGTTGGATCCAAAAGTCTTCACCAACTAGATCATGGACATGGACTTACACTTCAATTGGGTTGCCATGACGGAGAATCGCAAGGTGAGATTCCCTAAGATGAAGTTGTCTAGCTATACCATAACATAAATGAATGAAAGGAATAATTCTTAATCAAAAAGTTACTTAAGATTTACTCTCACTAAGTATGTATAGTGAGAAGAAGTACAATAGAGACCAGCTACAAAATAACAAGATGAGTCCAACAAAAATATAATTATAATTGTCTAACAATGACCATACACTTACTTTCCAGGTTTTGATTATTCCTATGATGATTCTTGTGATTTTGAAACCGTTCAACAATTATATTAAATTTTTGGTACATGGATGTGTTCACCTGCATGATTTTGTAATCTGACAATCACATATTCTTGCAATTTCTTTTTTGAAGGACATATATCCTTGCATCTTTAAATGCAAGATCAAACTAAATCACGTTTTAGATCAGGTCTTTTTGCTTTCCAGCAATTCACAATTTTCTGGGATTTTGGTTCTGCATGCCCAGCAATTTCACTGGTCATCTATTTCAGTAGCTGCATGCGTTTAGGGTGACCCTAAGTTGCATATTGTATTCTATAGCAGTCACATTGACCTTATTTAGTCTTTAATCATGACTTCGTTCAGACTTTTCTAAAACTCTCCTTTTGCATTCTGCTGAATGGCCTAGTTATATATTCCAGCATCACATGTGGAAGCTAATCCAATTTCTAAGAACGCTTTAAATTATACCATGGACTCTTCTTATAGTATATTTGATAAAGGAAAACACCTAATGCATTAGATATGACTAAATTTTCCAGGTTAGCCTCGCAGCTAGGCAGCTAATAAATGGATTATTGCAAAGAGACTCAGCAAACCGTTTGGGGTCAAACAATGGTGCCAATGAAATAAAGCAGCATCCTTTCTTTCATGGAATCAACTGGCCCCTAGTTCGTTGCATGGTACATACAGTTTCATTTGGCATGCAGGAATCTCACTGAATTACACTAAATACAGGAAGACAAAAAATGGGCATCGACAAAAATAATAATAATAAATTCTAACCGTACAGTTCTACAAAACATAGTCTTGGTTAGAGGCCTTCTAGCGTGTACATTATACATGTCCGATTCATATATTTTACATGAAATACATCAGTTAAACATAAAGAAATAACACAAAAAAGCGGAAGTACTTGGCTGGGTAAGTTGCCGGAGTACAGTCCTATGGTGGTGCCTAAAAACATAAATAATCTTAAATAGCTATCATAGTCAATGCCGCATCATCACCAAAATAATCTTACAATGACAACAAACCAAGCATTTATCTCACTAGGTGAGATCAGTTCAGTTACATGAATCTTGTCTCCATCACATTCTGTCAAATAACAAGTACTTATTTAGCTCTAAATATATAAGAGTATTTATTATCGTTTCTTATCATATCTTTTTTAGTCTTCTTCTTCCTCTTTTTACATCGGCAAGATCCAATGATCCAACTTTTTTTACTAGAGCTTCTTTCGGCCTACAATTTATATGTCCAAATCATCTAAACTAACTCTCTCTAAGTTTATCCTCAATTAAGGTCACTCCAACTTTCTCGCGAATGTACTCATTTATCATCTTGTTCTTTCATGTATACTCACTCATCCACATTAGTATCCTTATTTCTGTTATACTTATCTTATTTATGTGTTTTTATATTATAAGCCAATATTCAACACCACATGACATCGCTAGTCTTATAATTATTTTATAAAATTTATCGTTGAGTATGAAAGAAATTTTTCTATCAAACAATACACCAGATGCATTTCTCTGGTTTATTCATCTTGCTTGGATCTTGCTAATAACATCGTCATTTATTTCAATATTATTCTATATGATTGATCCAAGATATCTAAATTGATCGCTCTTCTTGATAACTTGATTATTAATTATCTTTCTACTATAAGTACTTTTATCTTAACTAAATTTACACTCGATATATTCAATTTTTGATCTGCTAGGATAAAACTTTTACATTCTAATGTATTTCTCTATAATTTGAGTTTCGCCTTAGAACTTTATCTAGTCTTATAAATAAGGAGAATATCATCTATAAAAAGCATACATCAATGCACTTTTTCTTAAATGTATTCAATCAAAACCTCTATAATTATATAAAGAGATACGACCTTCAAGCTAAACCTCGATATAATTCAACTGAAATAGAAAATTCTTAATCAACCCTCTCATGTTCTAATTAACTTGTATGTAAGCAGTGCAAACTTATTTCTTTTTTAAAATTCTCCAGAATACTTGGAATTTTATCATAAATTTTTTTAAATTAATGAAAACCAAACGCAGATCTTATTTTTTCTGCCTAAGTATTTCCATTAAACCTCTTAATAAATAAATAACTTTCATAGTAAATCTATCTATCATAAAAATCAAACTGATTATGTGATACCCTAGTATCACAATGTAATCTATGCTCGATCACTCTCTCTCAATATTTTAAAATATAAGTCATTAACATAATTCATTTATAGTTAGCTTAATTTTATAATTTATATATCATTTTTATTCTTATAAATAAGTACTAATGTAATTTTTTTATTCATTAGGCATTTGTTTAGTCTATAAAATCATACTAAACAACTTAGCGAGTTAAGAAACTCCTTCAAAGATCATATATTTTCAAATTTCTATTAGAATGTCATCTAGTACTATTGTCTTTCTACACTTCATCTTTTTTAAAATCTCTTCAACTTCAGTATTACTTTTACGCTAGACATAAGAGCAATTTTTATCTTCTTTTTTGGATGCTAAAATTAATTAAATCAATCGTATTATCACAACCATCATTGAAAAGCCTTTTTACACTAACTCATTCATCTATATTAAATGTCTTCATCTTTAAAAAATATTATTTGATTCTCATTTTTAATGCATTTTATATTAGTTAGGTCCTTAGTTTTCTTATCTATTTCTTTGGCAAACTTGTATATATATATTTTTTTTTCTTTAGTATCTAACTTCCTACAAAAATCATCAAAAAATACATCTTTTACATTACAAATTACTTTCTTAGATTATTATCGAGCAATGTTATACTTCTATATATTCTCTTTACTTTAAAATTTATACCAATTTTTATAAAAAAAAAATTATTTTTTTCTTATATTTTTTTCACCACCAAACAACTTTATTATTTGTAGCTTTTCCTTTAAATTCTCCTAACATATCTTTTGTAATTTTATGGATGAAATTAGCAACCCTCAATCACATAAAATCAGTTTTTCCTTCAATGTCCAACTGCCAATATTCTAAAATTCTCTTCTTAAAAATATTTTTATTATCATTTTTTAGATTCCACCATTGAATCTGAGAGCATTGTTTTAACTTACTATTCATTTTTCAGCTATTTATTTTAAAATCTAAAATCATTAATCGATATCAGGTAGTCAAGCATTCACTTGGAATAACTTTACAATCTTTACAATTTAAGTAATCTAGTTTTCTTATAAGAAAATAATCAATTTATATTCTTAAAGACTCATTATTATAAGAAATAATATGCTCATCTCTTTTTTTTAAATAAAGTATTAGCAATTAAAAATTATAGGTTAAGAAAAATTCCAAAGTAAGTTTACCCTTTTTATTAGTCTTCCCAAAATTATACTCATCATGAATATTATTAAATTCCTGAATAATATTTTCAATATATCTGTTTAAATCTCCTCCAATAAATTCTCTTCTTCTAAGGTATCCCTTGTACAACCTCTTCTAAATTATTTTAAAATTTTTTCTTTATACTCACATTCAAACCTACTTATGGGCATACACATTAACAATGTTAATAGACATCCTATTGATAATAATTTTAAAGCTATAATTCTATCATTCTTCCTTTTGACTTTCACTACATGTTCCTTCAAACTGTTGTCGAAAATTATACTCACTTCATTTCTAGTTTTATTCTTACCAAAATACCAAAGTTTAAATTTTATGTTATCAATTTCTTTAACTTTTTTCTCTACCCATTTCGTTTGCTAAAGGCACAAAATATTAATCTTCTTATGAACTATAATATCTACTAACTCATACCTATTAAGGTGTCTATATTCCAAGTCTTTATCTGATTCTAATGTCATGAACTAGCTTCTCTACCCTCATCTGCCCGTGATATGGGAACCCTTGCTCAATTATTACTTCACACGGGCATTGATGCAGTGATCCTTATACACTTTTTATTGTGTTCAAGCAATAAAGCGCATCGCTTCCAGAGAACGCTCTACTTTTAGCGTAATTTCTTATAGGATCCATGTCATGTTTATTTGACATGTTTTACACGGACTATCGACTGTCTAACATAACCTTTCGCATTTCTCATCCGGCAATAGCGTTCATCACCAAAATAATCTTATCAAAATAAATTTCAGTAAAAATTTTGAACCCCTTTGTCAAATTGCTATTTAGATCAACAACATGTCAACATCTAGTTAAGGCAAACTAGAAAATATCAAGAGGCAAATTAACAAAGGATAACGGCAGTTTCAAGAAAAAGCTCAAACAAATGATAAATGAGGATATTGAAATATTATCATGGTTATATATTTTACAGGAACCTCCTGAGCTAGATTCTCCGATTCAAACAACCAGTGAGGAAAAGAACTTAAAAGCAACGGATGCAAAATCATGTGATCAAGGCACTGTTCCGGAGCTTGGCTAATAGACAAGGTAAGAAAAATATTTCCACCTAGGATTCTCAAATTAACTTTTCATAGTTTTCTCTTGACAGGCAAGTGCAACAACTTGAACAACATCACCATGATCATGTCATCTCAAAAATGAAACAAGTTCATCTAGATGGATGAGAATATTTACAAGATTTTTTGTAATTTACTTGTATTATTAAGAGAATAACAATGAGCAGCATATGAAAAATAATAAGCATAAACTAACTAAACTCAGAATCAACTAATATTTTCCTGTATTTTCATAATTAAGGTCATTCTCTATACCTATACAAAAAACATGTACTAGCAAAAAAATTCAGAAATGAATTCTGTTTACATAATATAGTCAATATGAGACACACACAGATATTATCCTCCTCTTCTTCGCACTCAGTAGGTTATGTTTACAAATATGGAAACTTTTCCTCATATAAAGGTAGTAAATGCAGCAAATGCTTTATCAGTGAAGGAATCATCTTTCTTTAGCACTCCCTAGAAGATTACTTTCTAAAATAAGTTAAGCTCGGGATGCATTGTGGAAAATAACTACAGCATACAGATAGAAATGCAAAATCTTGCTTGGTTAGCAAATCTTCCAGAATATATATACAAGAATTGCTATTCTGCATCAAAGTACAATTTTAAAACAGAAAACATGAGCTTTCTATTAAATCTGCATGGCACTTGTAAAACACTGCCACAAATGCTCATGCGTTTGCATTATACAAACAATAAAAAGAAAAAGAAAAAAAAAACTATTCTTCATGTAGTGTGGCAGCAATATGAAGTACATTACAACAACAACAACAAAGCCTTAATCCAAACTAATTGCAGTTGGCTACAACGGTTTCTCTTCTACATTAACAATGATTACTATGTAAAGCAAATTCCTATATGGATGCAAATGCTTCACGGCCACCTTTATGACCCTACCCTAATCAATTTTTATCTACTTCTTTTTTGTTTAACATAGCGATTTGGATAACCCACATTTACATACATGGGCTTCTAATGACTGATGAAGCATAATCAAACCATCATAATTATCCTTTCCTCATCTTATGCTCAACAAGTGCCATACACATCTCTCTTTCATACAATTACTTTTAATTTAGGCTACTCTAATATGACCATCCATCCATCCAATATTCACTCCCATATAATCAGTCGATAGCAACTTTATAAAAATTATTCTTCATTTTGATAGACACCTTCCTATCGCATAAAACTTTCATTGCACACCTTCATTTCAACCATCATGTCATGATTCTATGATTAACATGCACATCCTCTTCTACATTCCAATTACCTGAAATACTTGAAATTCTCACATCATAGGAGAGCATCATCACTTCTTTCTTCAAGAATATCAAAATTCAAATCTACAATGCATTGACATTGTCCTCCACTCAAGTTGAATCCCTTTTATATACAGAAGTTAAAAAACTGTATGGTATCTATGTGTCATGGCTTCAAATAATAGAAAAGAAATTTAAACCACGCATGAGGTCTTCAGCTTCTACATCTTCAACTATAAAATAAAATGAAAAGAAAACTTAGTTAAAAGTGCTCCAAGATAAAGCCATTATATTTCTAACGGGTAGGTGCATCGACATATAGCATCAATTAACATCTAGATTAGTCAAATTCTTCATCATATTATGCTTAAGAAAAAGAAAGGTTCATTGGATAGATTATAGATCCTTCGTGCACAGTATGTAAGTTCGCACTGCCTGTTAATATCTTTGTTTTATTATGTTTAAGCAAAAGAAAAGTTAATTAAATGAGCTATGGATCATTCATTGTTATTAAAGTGACTAGCAGATAGGTTCGCACTTCTCATTGTCATATAAGCCAAATTCTATGATGAAAATTGAAGTTGGTAACAAGTTCACATGCACACTTAACAAGTTCACTTAGGTCCTGGATATAACCAGCACACTATGCTTAAGTTGGCTTCAATATGGTACTTGCATCAAGATAAAAGTTTGGAGTTCACAAAACAATTCATGCAATAGCCACTTTACTAAGGGAACATAAAGAATAATTGTATGCAACATTCGTAAACGGCAAGCAGAAGTTATCTTACAAAGAATAATACAACTCCACTAAAATGATTATATTGCTGAACACTAAAATGATTATATTGCTAAACACCGTGACAACACATTTTTGTAGCCATTCTCATTAGATGTGACAGAATATGCTAACTTTGGGAAAATAGACATGGCGTGAAGCATGATAAAATAACAGTTGATTGTTCTGAGAAGAAACTATGTAAAGAAATCATAAACCAGAACAGCTGAATTACTTCTGTATGAAAATTTATCACTGCAAGTAAGCTATGGACAACCTTACCTTCTACAAATAAAATGTGAAAAGAAGTCCTTTCTATTCCCTGTTTTCTATTGATTAGATAGCTATAACCCTTTTTCTCGATCTAGATCATAATCTCCCAGCATAATAGCATAAGATATAATCCTGAATAAACATAAAAAGTAGTGAATTTTCATAATGTGTTATCATAGCTGCAATAAACCAAAGTAATAAAGAAAAAATTCAGCAACAAAATAATTAAAGAGGTAAACATGATCCGTGAAAGAATGGCAATTCTTAGACCAGCCATAGCACATTTTCTGACAAGTGACTTGATGTTGTAATAGATAAGGATATGAAGCTATTTTAATGAAGGTAGAAGGGAGGATAGAACAAAATGGTGCCTCTAAAGCAATCCTTACGTTCTTATTTTGGGAGGGAGGTCCTGCTTCTGTCAGAACTCCATTGAAAGAGATCTCCAAGTCTTCTGGCGATTTCCTGATTGACATTTCTGTCCCCTGACCGCAACATCAGATCCAATGCTATATCCGCGCAGTACAATAGGCGAACCCGGAATAGAGACAGAATGAAGCTTATTGATGTCTACGGAGACGGGAGGCGGGAAGTAGACCTCAGGACACAAGCGGCGAGAACCCAGTTCTACGGCATCGTAAGGGGAGGAGAAAACGGAGATCTCCAAGTCTTCTGGCGATTTCCTGATTGACAGTTCTGTCCCCTGTCGGCAACATCAGATCCAATGCCATATCCGAGCACTACAATAGGCGAACCCGGAATAGAGACAGAATGAAGCTTATTGATGTCTACGGAGACGGGAGGCGGGACGTAGACCTCAGGACACAAGCAGCCCAGTTCTACGGCGTCGTAAGGGGAGGAGAAAACGGAGGCATCGCTGAAGGATTCAAGAAAGGCGGGAGAGGCTGATTAGATGAAGGAGGGGATTGGAGGGTAGGCATGGTGCAAACCTGACAGGAGTTATGGGTCATGGTCGACATGCAGAGCATTTCGTCGCTGCCGCCGCCGCCACCAAAGCTGGGATCGAAGGAGTTGACGTGAATGGCGAGGTTCTCTTGTTTTTTTTTGAAATGAGGGTACTCTCGTTGGGAGCAGGAAGCGGAGGCCATGTTCTCCCAGGAGAGACGACGTTCAAAAAAAAAAAAAGAACAAAGACGCAGACATCAGGCTAGGGCCGTTAGGCCGATTAAAAAATTTTAATTTTAATTTAAAAGATTATAAAAGTCCTTCAATTTTAATTTTTCTCTTAAAATTTTGACTTTTTATTAGCTTTCTTTGATAAAAAAATATGAAATACATTTTACTAATTTAAGTCATTTAAATATTTTAAATAACCATTATATTTTAATATATTCATTATTTTTTTAAAAATTAATACAAATTTAAAATTTTATTTTTTCTTTTTTTTACTTTCTTCGTTTTAAAATTTTAAATATTAATATTTTAAAATTATATCTCAAAAAATCAAAATATTAACAATTAAAAATAATTAAATAATATAATAATAATAAATTAATAATTATATTTTAATTAGGATCAAATAAAAGCATTTTATTAACTTAAAAATTTAAATCGAGATCTTTAAAAAATTAACATCAATGGGCAATGCCTCCAACCTCGAGCCCAAATGTAATCTACTTAAGCAAAAAGTATGGACTTTATTTTATCTCAATTTTTGAATTTGAATTGGTCTGTTAGCCATAAAATACTTTTGGGCTTGAATGATGATTGTCTTGGCTTTGGCCTTCTTTCTTTGAATTTGAATAATAAAAAATAAAATTAATTATATTAAAATTTTATAAAATATAAAATAAAATTGATTAATATATTAAAAATTAAGTAAAATATAAAATAAAATAATTTTAAATATTAAAATTTATATAAAATAATTTTATATAATATTTTAATAAAAATTAAATTATTCATAGCGCGAAACAGATGTTTGATAGCTAAAGTAAAAATACTATTTTGTTACTAATTTTTTCACCATTATTTTTTTCATTAACTTTTTTAAAAATTCTTAAATTCCCTCTTCCCTCCTCCTATCTCTCTCTTAAGCTAATTTTGAGCCAATTTAAATTACATTTTAAGTAAGTTAGAGTTAATTTAAAATTAACTTTGAGTAAAAACTTTTAGCTTATAATTCGATTCAAAAAATTTAAACAAATTTTAAATCGATTCAAAATATAAGCAAGTTCGAGCTTTCAATCAAAACATTTACGCGAAAAATAATATCTTGTCAGTATTGAGAGAAGATGACATCAAAATTGGCTTTTATTAAGAGAACTATTTCAAGTTCTAAGTTCTAAAAATTAGGTGAGAAGACAAAGAAATGGACCAGGTTTTTCGGCTCAGCTTATAGTGAATGAAGATCGTATTGATTTCTTTTCCTTCGGAGTTCAAACTCATGGAAAAAAAGAAGTTAGGAGTTTATTAAGGGGCGTTTAATCCAATGTTATTATAATGTTATGTCATATTATCTAAAAATAATAATTATTTAGTTTAATGATATTTATAAATAATTTTCTATAAAATTATAGAATTATGAATTAAAAGATTATATCTAAATTACATTATGTAATATTAAAATAATAATGAATCAAATGTCTCTTAAAATAATTTCAAATTTAAATCATCTTATTTGTTGTAGTGGAAAAATATTTAGCAAAATAAAACTATTTTTAACTTGTAAATAAGAATAGAGCTAATATTAGATCGATTTCGAGCGAGCGGATCTCCACTTGAGTTCAAAAGTTTTGGATGTTGACCAGGTTCAGCTATAATCAACAAAAATTAATCAGCTTTTAGTCAATATTTTAATTCTTTTAAGTTACTTTTTGAGCTATTTGTTTGGAATCATAGATTATTATCATATCATTGAAATGAACATAAATTATTTTTTTTAATTTAATTTCAGGATTATGCAATATGTGAATGAATTAATAATTCAAATTAGAATTTACTGAAATAAATATTTAAAAGTTGATCAATTGGTATTTTTGTACAACAATCAGGTTTAAAATTTAATTGCCAGCTTTTTTTGACATAAAATTATCAGCTATTGGGCTTGGGCCAATTTTGGAGTACGGCCTAAGTGGGCCGTCGGCCCATGTTTAAATAGACCCAAATTCATGGCTGATCCTCATGGGTTATAATGAAGGGCAAATTTCTCAATATTGCAAAATAAGGCACGCAATCTACTTCTGCATTTAAATTTACATATTAGACAATTTTTAATATTCTAATTTTTTTTTCAAATTATAAACATATTTTTAAATAAAATTTAATTTCATTTCACATCTTATATAAATTTCAATATGAGCATAATTTTATTTCACATTAAGATAGCAATTTCAATTTAACATACATAATAATAGGTTCATATGGTTATTTAATTTTATAACTAATAAGTGTTCAATTAATTTTATATTGAGATTATATCTATGTCTAAAGTAAATTAATTATGGAAGCTAATACAATATTAACCAAGTGAGTGGACACCTGTTTAATTAATTGGGGACTTAATTGAATCAAGTTTTAAAAATTGAGACATATGTGTAATAGATTCCAAAGGCGAGAACTCACATGTAATTTATCCTAAAATTAGCATAAATATTCTTAGAAGATATCATTTAATCTATCAATTATTGATTTTAAAAAAAAAACCCTCTTTTTAGTATGCTTTGCATACTAAAAACCATAAAACTATTATGAAAATTTGGCCTCATCAGAAACTCAGTTGTTATCAGCCGGTAATGGGTCCGAGTCCGTGTTAGCCCAACCCGACAAGATTCAAATGACTTGACCAGCCATGGGCTCCATTGGCTCCTCTCCAACTGAAAACAAGAAGAATATCAGTCATTCATGCCTCCCTAACTTTAATATTTTACGGAACATATCATACTTTGTGTGACATAAATGGAGCACGATCCTCGTCGTTTTTCCTAGTTGGTGAGAATTGGATGGTTAATATAACTTGAAAATCAATGTTCCAACTCAATCGTATATGTGAATAATTATCAACATAATTAAATTGCAGCACAATCTCAGAAATCTAAGCGAGACCTTCCTCGATTAAATTTCTCACGAACAAGCTCATAAGTTGCGAGCAATTCCACGAGAAAGCTCATTTAACCTTCTATAAGAGTAAGATGTGGTATCTTCCATCATAGCATTAGAAGATCTGGCTCATTGTAACTTGCGCATATGATATTGTATTCATTAAACTAACCAACACTACCTTTAACTGTTTTCAACCACCATCTCATCCCGCTAAATTATAGCGAACCTGAAGAATATGATCATAACTATGAGTGACGGTTATTCTCCCCTACAAAAAAGCTACTTTAATGAAGATTAAATGGCGGATCGAGTATCTTGAAGCAACACAAAATTCTAAGAGTAAGAATAAAGTTAAGCATAATATCCCATGATCTAAATATAAAGAAATTATACTCTTTAGTTTTAGAAAATTATGTAGCTCAAGTACATTCCATAAAGTCATCTATCCCAGAATTACTGCAGCTTAAGCATGCTTAACTACGAAGTTTCTCATCATTAGCTTTACCGTTTTACCCAAAAAGCATCTATAATATTTGGGATCACGCTATTCACTTATACAACTCAGGAGCTCTCTTCCCTTTTTGATATGAGAAGATTCATTCTTATACTTCTCTCATCACTATTTATTATCTTAGATACCTGTCAAAAGTCGTACTTTGCTCCTGTGATTGTCTTTTCCTGGAACATTACCCAACAGTTATTCCTCGCCCTTTTCAGCTTTGGGAGTCACATTAAGTGTCTCTTATAATCATTTTAGATTAAAGCAATTTTATATAATCTAACCTCCAAATAGTGATCAAAGTGCTCCATGCTTTCATGCTGTTTTTCCTATTTTAGAGATTTTTGTGTAAATTGTTATCTTTTGTTTGACCATTGGCTTGATATGTTTTATTTATATTTAATGCAAGCAATTTTGCAATAACGTAATCCTCCGTGATGTGTTGCAGATGGATCTATACTTCAACATTTCATAATTCTTTCGTCACGTTTTCTCTTGATCAATTAAAAAAAAATTAATAACTCTTTTTTATAATATGAAAGAATCAAGTTAATAATTTCTAAAAGGGACATTTACGTGATCGACACAGAAATTAGATTAATTTATAAATTTCATCATAAATCTCAAAATATTACATATATCACATCTAAAACGGCTATTTTTTTATTTTTCACATCCTACAGTAAATTCTATCAGAAGATTTAACCATAATTAAATCTCAACAAAATCTCACTCAGTGATCACATTATTTAACCATTGACCTTCATATTAGGGCATCGCAGAGCTGCATTGATTCTAGCGGTAGCGTATTCACGCAATGCGATAGCATATTCTTGCGAGGCGATAGCAAATTCACGCGAGCATCACTCTATTATTTGCATCTTCCTCTTACGCGGGCATCGCGAGCGAGCATCGGACCTTTCTGCAGCTTCAGAAAGGTCTGATGCCCGCTCGCGATACCTGCGTAAGAAGAAAATGCAAATAGCAGAGTGATGCTCGCGTGAATACGCTGTTGCCTCACGAGAATATGCTGCCGCCTCGCATGAATACGCTGTCGTCTCTCATGAATACACTGCCGCCGGAACCAATGCAGTTCCGCGATGCCCTAACATGAAGGTCGATGGTTAAATGATTGGATCAATGACTGAGATTTTGTTAAGATTTAACTATGGTTAAATCTTCTAATAGAATTTACTGTAGGATGTGAAAAATGAAAAAATAACTATTCTAGATGTGACAATTGTAATATTTTGAGATTTATGATAAAATCCATAAATTAGCCAAATTTTTATGTCTACCATGTAAATGTCCCTTTCTAAAAATTGAGAAATTAAGATAGCATGAGTCTTTGAAGTGAGGGACCAAAACGCATTTTACATTTTGCTAAATTACATTTGAGTTGATTAAAAATTAATATAATTTTTAGTAGATTCAGTTATGTCTTTTTTAGATGGCAAAGCTTCAATTAAGTTACAAGCTCCATATCAGAACTTAAACATAAAGTTAAATTATATATAATTAAAATTTATTGGAGATTCTAATACTCAGCTAAAATTGTGCATTTTTAAGGGAAAACATAATTCTCTAGTAGGAAACAGTAAAATTTGGAAATCGTGAATTCATGAGTAACGAGATGATGAAGATGATAACATGAAATGATNAACCAAAATATATATATATATATATATATATATATATATATACATGCATGTTCGCATCCTTCTAAGCTCAAAAGCCTCAAATGTCAAATATATTATCCACTATTAGGTTTTATTTTTTATTTTTGAAGCAGGAATATTTTTTAAACAGTTGAAAAACTAGATGATTTTTTAAATTTAAGTATTTTTAATTAACTAATTAATAATATAAATATAATTATGAAAAAAAATTAATAAAGGGAACAAGTTTCTGATAGCGTCAGGCCGTCGTTAGATTAAGAAGTCGTTTAACAGAAGTCGCCCGGTGGACGTGAGACTTCTTTTTTAAAAAAATTCAAAAAAATAAATTAATTAATTTAAAAAATTAATTTAATTTAATTCATTTGAATATTATTAATTTAAAATTCCCACGAAGATATATATATTAAAATTTGAGATATTTAAGGGATGTTATGAGTCCAAAGATGATTTGTTATTATTTTTTAAATTTTAGATTTATCAGATTTAATATCCCTTAATTTTAGCCTTAAGAGAAATACCAAATTTATTCTCAAATATGCTTTTCTAAAAATCTGTGAAAAAAGAAGAAGTGATGGCGAGTCTGAGATCATGTTTAAAATTTCATTTTAATTTAATCTATTTGAATATTATTAATTTAAAATTCCCACGAGGATATATATATCAAAATTTGATATATTTAAGGGATGCGGTTATGAGTCAATAGATAATTTGTTATTATTCTTTAAATTTTAAATTTATCAGATTTAATTATTTCTTAATTTTAACCTTAAGAGAAATACCAAATTTATTTCTAGATATAATTTTCTAAAAATTTGTGAAAAAAAAATAAGCGATCGCGAGTCTGAAACCAAAATAATTTTATTTAATTTGAATTGTTTGAATATTATTAATTTAAAATTTAATTTTTAATAAAAATATTTAATTACAAAATAATACAAAAAAAATATAAAATCTCTCTTCAAATGCCTATTTGATTTAATTTATTAATTTAAAGCTGATCATTAATTAATTTTTTTGATTTAATTTGTTACTTATTTTATATTAATTATATATTTAATAAAAAAATATGTGCTTTCATATATTTTAATAATTATTTTATAAATTTAATATTATAATAATATTTTTATATGATACATAAATATGACGTGAGTAAACATTAAGTTAAGATAAATTTAAAAAATAAAGAAAATATTACGTTAAGATAAATTAAAAAATGAAGATATAATATTTAAAAATTAAAGGAGAAGAACCTAACTTAAAATCAATGAGATTTATACGATAAATTTTTATAATTTAATATGTATTAAGAATTGGTAGTTGAATGCGATTAGTTGAATGATATTATTTAAAGTAACATATTTATAAAAAATTAATATAAAAATAAAATTGGCTAACAAGATTAAAAGAAAGTACCACATTTAAATATATTAATTTAAAAAATATAAATTATCAAAATAAATTATTTGATTATCAATTTTGAAGTTATAAATTAAATTAAATAGATATTTGAGGTGAGATTTTATATTTTTTTAATTAATTAAATTATTTTTTTATTTTTTGAAAAAAGGAAGTTGTTCGGTTGAGCAGAAGTCGCTCATTCGCAGGGCAACTTCTTAATCTAACGACATTGCTTAACGCCATCAGAAACATGTTCTCTTTGTTAATTTTTTTTAAATTATATTTTTATTATTAATTAGTTAATTAAAAAATTTTAAATTAAAAATTCATCTGAAAAACTAGATGCTAACCGCGTTGTCGATAAACTAATAATTAATAATAAAAATAATGACAATATTTTAGTTGATCTACTTAAAAATATTATTAAACGCGTAAATTTTTTTTTTTTTTTGATAAATAACTCGTAATATTCTTCACATTGTGTTTATAATTTCTTTAATTTTATGCGGTGCAAGGGCGTTGGGTGGACCGGATCTACCGACCGACAAATCTCAGGGCCGGGAGATCCTGGCAATCTTTTCTTGCCCCTGATAACGGGCCGGGTTTTTATAATCGGGCCGGGCCTGAAATTCGGATCCCACCTCGCTCGTGTGCATGTCCTTTTTAATGACTCTCCCACCTAAATATTCTTTCAATTTTTACTTAAATACCTCATGTCTGTTTTTCTTTCTAAAAAAATGTTATGACTGAGTTTTAATTAATTTTAAAAAAAAAATTGCACTGTGAAAAAAATGCAATTGGTCTTTTTTTAAATTGTAGATTCTAACAATTATTTTAGTAATAGAAAGCTTAAGTTTTTCTTAACATTTAATAAAGAAACTTTAACTAAAATACAAGAGGTTAACTTGAGCCCGACTTAAACTCGAGCAAAATCCGTTGACCCAACTACCAATTTGGGTCTTATATGAGTATTACTCATCTAATCCTTCACTGACCACGCCAAAATAATGCTCACCTCTAATTATAATACATAATTTTACTAGTCATTTGATTAAATGATGTCGTATGTTACAAGATATATTTTATCAGAATTTTGAGTTAGTTTTTTCATATGTATTAGAAGTCTACCGTTAATTTAGAGCATGTATTTAATTTAAAATTGATTTGATTTTTTTGCGGCTCGAAGCCATCTCATTTAAAAAAAGTCAATTTGATTTATAATTTACCTCATATGAATATAAATATACATATTATTTAATGTTCAATACTATTTCATTTCTGAAATGAGTGAGACACCTATGAAATAAAAATCAGATGGTGGAAGATTTAGGGGGTGTTTGATTTAATATTATCTTAGTATTATGTTATATAATATAAATGTCATGACATTTAGATGTCATTTTTTGACTAATAATTTTATTATCTAATTGAAGATTATTTATAAATATCATTAAATCAAACAATTACTTTCTCTAAATAATATAACATAATATCAAAATAACATTGAACTAAACGCCCCCTTAGTGACATCTATTTTTATCTCCTATCGTATTAGCTTAGCTATTTAAACGAGCATTTCAGCATAATTATTATGTCATGTGCAAATTAAATGATAGTAATATTCAATTTTTTATTTTTTAAATTGTATGAAGAAATAATATATTAAAAATATTTTATGTAAGTGAATATATTATTATTAATTATAAAAATAATTAAAACATAAATAAATACAATACATACGTATATATAGATATGAATTATAATATTCTTTGTAATGCTCATAATATCTGTAATAAATTACATGAGCAAATTAGGCTAAATTTCACCGATTCGAATCACAACTGGAAGCTAGTTTTTGGTGGGGCCCAGTCAAAGAGATGGGACTGGGCCCCAAAGCAGTATGTGCCAGGCTGGAGGTCACTTGAAGGGAAGCAAGGATAGTTGACCATTGACTTGGACAGTTGACAGTTGTCGACTGTTTATGGGCAGTAAATTTTAGGATTAAACGGCTATCAAAAAAAAAAACATTAGGATTAAACTGTTTTATAAATTTGACTATTTATAACGTTTATAGTCTTGAGAATTTTATTTTATTTTTTTATTTAAATTTTTTTGCCGCAAACATCACAATGCTTCTCGCCCTAATTGACAATTATAGTAGTAAAAATTCGAGCTTAAGATCCTTTGATTACAAGTAAGTAATAATGAGAAAAATAAAAAAGGAGAAGAACAAAAGTAACAAATGAGATGGAAAAAAGAAGAGTGACTGACTGTAAGATAGAAGAGTTGAAAATGGTAACAAAATAAAAAAAAGAAAAGAAAAGACTAATAATACGAGTATTATAATTAAAATTAATAGAAATAATATGAAATGATTTATTTTATCATCTCAAAAACTCATTAAAAATATTAAAATATTTGAGCCTTCATGACATTAATTATATGAGCTAAATCTCAGATATTGGGTGTAATTAATTACAACAATAATTAATTTTTATTATTTAATCTAATTTTTACAAGCATTAATTCATGCATATATGCAAATATATTTCTACAAAATTAATTGCAAATAATAATAATAATAATAATAACATCATGATCTAAAGAAGAAGATGCTGAGCTCCTGGCCGGTGCTTCCAAGAGGGTTGATCATGTGGAACGACTCGCAGTCAACGGACCCGATGACCCGCTCATATCTAGCCCTCAGGTACATCATCTCCCCGCAGCCGCCGCCGCCGCCGCCGCCGCTGCCGCTCTCAGGCAGCACTCCGGCGCCGACAGACACAGACTGCATGGTCTTCAGCATCGCCAGGTCGCTTTCTCCGGTCTTGCGACGCACCGCGAAGCCCACCTTTCTTCCGTTGCAGTACATGGCCCAAGCAGGCACTGAGAAGAGCGAGGCGGAGGAGGCGGAGGCGGCGGGTCGGCCGCGGGGCTCGCCGGAGCAGTACTCGAGGGCGATGCGGAGGAGGCCGTGGCTCATCTCGCGTGCGAGGAAGGAGGTGGGGACGGCGAACTCGAGCAGCAGGAGAGGGGCGGCGCGGGGGCTGTCCTGGAGGCAGAAACTCACGCGGCTCCGGCGGCGGCCAAAGAAGGTGCCGGTGACTACGGAGAAGGAGGTGGCGGTGGAGGAGGAGAAGTTGTGGAGGTCGGAGGAAGAAGTGTGGAGGCCGCAGCAGAAGGGGATCATGCATTCGACCATAGAGCGGAAGGAACGCCGGAGGCGGACGTCTTTGGTGCAGTCGACGGCGGTGGCGGTCTCGATGATCTGCAACGGTCCGCCCCCCTGCCGTCTCAAATCCATTATCCTCATCTCTGATGATATCTAATTATGTTTATATCCTTCTCTCCTCTATATATAAAGCACTCTTTTTGTGTGAGAGAGAGAGAGATAAGAGAGGAATTGGTGGTGAGAGATCAGAGTGGAGAGAATGTGAGAGGAGAGAATTACTTAAATAGAGAGGTGGGAGGTGAGAGAAGAAGATGAACCATGGGGGAAGCTGAGAATGCAATAATTCTAGCAAGAGGGGTAGGCCTCTTCACAATTTGTTCTCAAGCCTATCTGATCTCAGTACAAATTTGAAATAAACAGAAAAGTTTGATCCAAAAAAATAAAAAATAAAAAAGTTTGATCAAATCTCAATCCGAGCCAATCTATTTCATTTGTTATCGATTAAAGCGCGATTCAAGCTAAAGTGGATCTAATTTTTGATTAATTCGATCTTTTAACCAAATATTAGGTATAGATATATTTCTTCATTCAGTCAAATCAAACTATAACTATTTATTTTGATTTATTATTTAAAAATAAAAATAAAAAAATTTAATCTATAATAAATATAATTTGAACCAAAATTATTAAAACAGTTCTAATGAAGCATTTTATTAGATTAATGTAAAAAACTAATATACTAAACCTAGTTACACTTATAAATATATATAAATAATATCTTTCACTTTTTAATCAGTCAGATTTCGAGTTGTTCCGATCCAATTTTATGTCAACTCAAGATTGAATTGATAAAAATCTTGTGCCAAAAAAAATGGCTCACTAATCAGCTCATTTAGATCAAGTCAAGCTCGATTCAGTCTACAATTTATTCAATTTTTGAGTGATCTTAGATCTTCTAGCAATATTAATAGCGTTAGAGAGGGGAATGGAGTCGATCATCATGTCCTTGTTTGATCTACAGAAAGAAAGGGCCTCAGCTCTCTTGGGCATCCTTTGGTTGAAATAAATTTTAGAGATGTTAAGAAGTTGAATTTATTTGTGCCTTCAACCAAATGAGGCACTTAGTTTAGTTGGTAGAAAATTAATTAAAAAGGATAGACTTGAAAAAAATTTATAATTTATTTTAAAAATATGTATAATGTAAAATAAAGTGAATTAATTATATTAAAATTTATATTGAATATGAAATAAAGTTAATTAATTATTATTAAAAATTATATTGAATGTGAAATAAAATGATTATTCAATGTTCAAATTTTATGTTAGATAAAATATAAAATAATTTTTAATATTTTTAATAAAAAAATTTGTAATCGAAAATATTTTATTGATAATTACATCAGTTATTTAACGGGTCCCTAAAAGCTTATTTAATTTAATTATAAAAAATAATTTTATTTAATGTTCAATATAAATATAAATATAAATATTAGAATTAATTTTATTTTATATTTTATATAATTTTAAATATTAAATTATTATTTTTATTAAAATTATAAAATAAAAAAAAAAATTTGTCCGAAATGCAAGCCTCGAACTAAGCAAGGCCCGGGAAACAAGGGAGAGAAGTTTACCCGCGAGATAAATTATTACGTAAAATAAATAAATATGAAATATAATATAATATAATAAATAAAATGAAGTTATTATTTTGTATTTTTGGTCAAATTATTATCAGGATTTAATATTGTATTAGAATAAGAGAGATTAATTAGGTCAAATGTCCTTGTTGATTTCCAATTAATTATACTTTATTGAATAAAAAAAATTATACTTTTTTTTTTAAAAATAATAAAGTATAACTATATTTTATTATTTTGGTCACAGATGTAAGCACAAAAATTGTGTCAAATTACATATACTTTATATGTCTAATTATTTGTAGCGTCATGTGAGAAATATTTATTATTTTTAGCTATTTATATTTTATTATTTTATTATTATTAATTTATTCTAAGTCTTTTTGTGTGGCTTCCTATCAATTTTAAAAATGTGTATTCACAACTTTATAGACGTGATCTACATTCTATTTCATAAAAAGAGTATTTGATTTATTATTATCTTAATATTATGAAATAATTTTTTTAAAAAAATTATTTAATTTAATAACATCTATAAATATCTTTCTAAAAATTATCACTTAAAATCTAACGATCTAAATATTATGACATGTACGTAAGTATATAACATTAAAATAATTCTAAACCAAATGCTTTTAAAACTCGATATTATAAATGGCAAATGGAGATGAATTTAAAATTGATACGAGAGTTATTTATAACACTTATTTGTCAAAAGTATTTTTTGAAAAATATTAGCTCCAAGAAAATCTTGTACTACCATAATTTTTCGATAATTTCACTCCTCTTCCATTTCACAATTGATCTCCTGAATAAATAGCAGCAGCTCCTTCAAATGCCAATCATTATAATAGAGTGAAATTATCGAAGAATTATTTGTACCTTGGTATATGATCAGTGAGCATTAATTATACTATTTTTTTCGAGTCAAAATAAGATATATTAGCATGCATATTATATTATTTTTAGGGTGCTTTTATTTCTTTCGATTAAATTTAAACGAATTAAAGTTAATTNATCCGAGATGACAAATAATATCTAAATAACTAATATTATATTAAAAAATATTAAATCAAATATTTCTAAATTTTATTTTTAAAAGTATATGAATGTGAAATAATGTTAGTATTTTATTTTAAAATTTATGTATAATATAACATTTAATAGGCTTTAAGTTAAATTTAATTTTAATGTGAAATAAAATTAATTTTAAAATTGTGTATCACATGAGCTACAAAATTATTTTTAAATTTGTATTAGCAAATAAGTAGGACCCTAATCTTTAATCTTAAATTAAAAAAAGATTACATGAATAACACTTTATATTATTTTATTTACTTATTTACATGGCAAACATTCAATTTTAAGTTTAAAAACTGATTTTATATACAACAACAGCAATAATTAAACCTTAATTCTACTAAGTTGGGTTGACTATATGAATTCTTTATTTTCATTGCACTTTATCAATTAATAAATATTTATCTAGATTTAAATAAATAAAATCACTTTTTATATTTTTTGTCATATTCTTTTTGGTCACTCTCTTCCTCTTTGTACATCTGCAAAATTCAATAACTCAATATTTTTAACTGGAGCTTCAATCAACTTACGATTTACATATCCAAATCATCTAGGTCGACTTTCTCTAAGTTTATCCTCAATTGGTGCAACTCCAATTTTCTCACAGATATTCTCATTTCCCAATCTATTCTTTCGTATATACTTATATATCTACCCTAGCATTTTTATTTCTGTAATACTTATTTTATTTATATATATATATATATATATATATATATATATTTTGTAAATCAGTATTTCAATATCATATATCATTGCTTGTCTTACTACAGTTTTATAAAATTTATCCTTAAGTTTGGATGAAATTTTTCTATCGCATAATACACTAAAAGCATTTTTCTATTTTACTCGTCTTGTTTGGATCCTACTAATAATATTTTATCTATTTCACTATCATTTTATATGATTGATCCAAGTTATGTAAAGTGTTCACTCTTTTTGATGATTTGATCACTAATTATTACACTACTAATATAAGTGTTTCTTTCTTCACTAAATATGCATTCTATATATTTAGTTTTTAATCTGCTAAGATGACAACCTTTAGATTATAATTATTCCTCCCTCTTTAGTTTTATCAATAAAGATAACAAAATATGCGAAGAGCTTACATCAAAATACCTCATCTTGAATTTGTCCAGTCAGGACTTTTATAAAATAATAGTTTTCGAAGCACAATAAGCACTTGTGCAATTCAAATTTGTAGATTTTCAGTTTGATGATCAACCTGATCACATGATTAAATCAAACAGAACCATCCTGAACCAACAAGTTTTCAAAATTGTCCAAAGATTGAGGTCCAGAATGCAATTTGCCAGCATAATAATGAAATAACATGTGGTTTAAACTTTAAAGGGCTTCCCTTACTTGAAATAGAGTATGTATTTTTCTTCAAAATATGGCTAGAACAAAAAGTAGACGCCATTTTTTTGTTTGGTTACCATCTAAAAAAAAATAAAAAAAGAAAAAATAAATTATTTTATATAGTTGATAAGAAAGAAATTTATTTTAATATATGGAGGAGTGTAAGATGTGAAATAAAATTAATTTTAAAATTAAAATTTGTATTGGATGTGAAATAAAGTTGATTTTTAAAGTTGAAGTTTGTGTTGGAAGTAAAATAAAGTTATTGAAATTTGTGATAAATTTAAAGTATTATTTTGCCCCAAATTGGGCACGTGCCAAATAAGATCGTATGGCAGATAGTTGCCTTCCACGATGCTTACTACATTATGAATGGTGAGAAAGAAAAAAAATAAAGTCAATATTTAAAAAAAAAAGTTATTAAACTTCTTTTAATTAAAGTTTTTGATGTTTCTGTATATTTATCATAATTTCAATGTCCCATCATTTCTTTCTCCTCTTACGCATAGTTCATGTTAACTTAATCAATTTATGATGTTATTAAACAAATTTCATATACTTTTTAAATGCAGATATATGATTTTTCACAACTGTGTCCAAATATCTCATCCCTAATAATAATATTTTAAGATTTTTTTTCGAAAAAGCTTAGAGATGGGAGGCAACACATTGTTGCTTCACTTGAGCCCTATGCAACGTTTTACTAGTCTAAAGTCGAGAGATTAATTGCTTGAGTTTTGTTGAACAAAGAGTTTGTTTGACTAGGCCTTTTTGTTTTCAGTTCTTTAATCTATTCCGACAAATGACTAAACTGTAAACAAAAAGATCCTTTCGAAACTAACTTGTCGTTCAACAAGGCCTAGTCAACAAGTCTTCTTCGACTTCCATCATGCTCTCGTATGAAAGAATATTTAATACCAAGATGCTACGGTATTATTTGTTTTGGATTATTTTATATGAACTTACATATATATATATAAATTAAAAACACCCCTCTAATTATCTTACGTGAAAATTTATTTATGTGAGTCTCTATTTAGAAACCTATCATGCAGGGAGGGGTGAGAGTTTTACTTGAAAATCGATAGTTGCTTGAGGTTCTAATTCATATTTAGCTAGAATTGAGCTCGGCTCAATTTTATTGAGCTGAGCCAAAAGCCATAGTGACTTAGCTCAATCTTTATTTTTTAAATATAAATAATATATTCAGTTATTTTTTATAATTATTTACTATTTGTGCATATATATTAGAATAAGTTAGTTGTACTTAAGATATTTGTTAGGTGCTTTTTTTAATGTGGCTGACCCAATTTCAAATTGCAGCAAAGTGAATTTAAAAAGAAATTCAATTAAGGCTCGAGCAATCTCAAATTGAATTGAGACAGGACAAGCTCAAGTCATATCTCGCTCAGTTCGAACTCAGATTGTTCTCAACCCCTATCATCAGGAGCCATTTCTCTGTCTTAGTATTCATTTATATCTTCAAGCACTTTAGAGATCACTTTCCGCTCTCTTCAAATGTCCCACACAACACAAATCACTCGTTATTTTGATTCATTTAAGACTGATCTCCGCAACTTCGGACCAACAAGATTTATCTTACCTTATAAGTATTTACCGTATTACAACTAGCTAGCTAGATCCTAACACCCCCCTTTGGCATGACAAGAAGATGGAGGAGTCAAAGCTAGACTGAGATACTTCCATTTCTCCACTACCTTTGCAATCAAACAAGAGCTAGCTAGCATACAATATTCCATCCATGGGTCCCATTGATGTGTTGCATGCATCATCCATGTAGGTCCCCATCCATGCATCAACAAATGATGCCATCATGCTCTCAAACAAGCTATTAGCAGCTCAGCATAAAAGCTGGCTGTTTCCAACCATCCACTGTCCATCCATACAGAACAATCAGCCAAGCCCACTTCCCATGCCATGCCATGCCATGCCTGCCATGCCATGCCATGCATGCCCCACATCCATCATCCCTTCTCCTGACCCCATCCCATTATCCAAATCCCACTCCTGATGAATAATTGAAGGCATCTGCTACGTGAAAAATGAAACTATAGCAGCACATTTTTAAAATACATATATGCTCAAGAAATAATATGTAAAATCTCGTAATTCAAATATAAAAGTATTACTTATTTTAATTTTAGAGAACTGTATAATTTTAGCACTTCTCAGGAGGTTACCCATCTCAATATTACTTCAACTTAAGCATGTTTACTTACAGAGTTTCACATCATTAGTTTCATAATTTTTTTCCAAAAAATACGTCTATCACTTGAGATTATGTTATCTACTTATACAACCCAGAATTTACCCTTTTTTGATGTAAAATGATTCATTCATGTGCTCCTCTCACCACTATTTATCGGCCTAGAAAACTGTCAGGAGCCGTACTTTATCTCAGTAATTCCTTTCTCTTAGGACATCACTCGACAATCACCCTTCGCCCTCTTCAATCACGAGCGTCACATAAACTATGCTATATTGATTAATTTTTAATTGGTTAAACTTAGAAAACAATTGGCTTTAAGATAATTAAAATATAAGCTCAATTTACTAGCTAATTTGCCAATTCTTCGTCACAACATTCGTCAAGGCCTCATATTCAAAGTCCTCGATTATTAAAAATTTCAATTTGAGCTACTTTGACTATTTGAGCACTTATATTTAGAGCTCCCCTTAGATGCTAGATTAAAGACATTAGAGAATATTGAACAGTACTCAAATTTATTGTGTGTTTGATATTTGACATTAATTATAAAGTCTCTCGCACATAATTTCAATATAGTTCTAGAATTGAAGAACTTACTGAATCTACTCTGGGAATTAGTGATTTTTTCTTTACAAGTTTTCATACTTTAATCTCTTCCTCTATCTCTCTAGTCTCTCGTAATTATATTCTAATTTTCACTTATGAATCTTAATATATATAGCTAATGCACTATTTTTATTTTTTTCTAACAAAATTTAATCATTGAAAAGTTCACATTATTATTATTATTATCACAATCATTATTAATTATCATTATTTTAAAGAAAAAATATGCAGCTTACAATATGAGATTTTTGAGATATAATAAACCCTAAACCCTAAAATATAATAAAATGTAGAAATAATTTGCATGCATGTGGACCATGATGTATAGTTAACATCATGTATTATGATGATAACCATTAGTGCACGTGGAAAGCGACGCAATCATACCTATAATTTAACTTTTGCATATATCTCTAGATTCTCCATCTAGAAAAAAAATATTAATTATTCATTTATTTTTGGGTAAATATTATTCAGGTTCATAGATTCTAAATCTTATTATAAATAGGTCCCCACATATGTTTATTACAAATAAGTCCCATGTGTTTTTACTTGGGTCAATCGCTGATAATAAAACCATGAAATTTTGATCGATTTGGTGTTTCGGTTTATAGAAGATCAGAGTGAGAACCATACTCTCAAATCTCTAAATTACCTTTTTACTCGTATAAAAATAAATTGAAACACTTAAACTGGTGTTAAGTTACTAGGGACCCATTTATAAGCAACAATCTCTTATGAAACTCAAATGCAAACTTTGCCTATTATTTTTTAAATTATTTATATATTGTAAAAATTGTCAACCATTTACTATTGTTAAAACCTCTTCTCTAATACTTATGATCAAATAATGCTTCTCTAATAGTTTTTAGAAAACTACTCTACTCTGATAAGTTGATAACTCTGCAGGAAATAGCTTTTTCTCTAAAACTCATGGTCGAACAGCTCTCCTTTAATAATTTTTTTCTAACAACTACCAAAGGACTGGTCTACTCTGACGAACTGACAATTTTGCAGGGAGTAGCCTCTTCCTCAGCACCCCTAGTCGAACAACTTTCTTCAAAAAAATTTCCCTAACAGCTTCCAGGCATGGAGCAACTCTATTCTGATAAGTTGACAACTTCTGACATGAGATTTTAGGATATACAGAAAAGTGGCACAAGCTCCTATAAAAATTTAATAAGTATAGATCAGATGTTTTCAAATCCCTTATGAGAAATTCTAGATATAACTAAATGTGACAAACTGTACTTATTATATCCACTCCTCTCCAAACTATAAATAAAGAGATAGAAAATAGACCAACGTTCTCTCTCAGCTTGTACTTATTTTCTTTTTTCGGCTCCATTTAGCGAATTCTAATCTTCATTTGTAAATATCTCATTTGATTAGTAAATTTAAACCGTCAAGACAGCGTCGTGATTTTCTCCTCGACACTCAAGCTTTCAAGTAAAACTTGTCTTTGCTTTACTCATTCGCCATCTTATGTTATCTAATTTTGAATAATTTATTGTATCAACAGCTATGATCATCTTAATTTTATGATTATATAAATTTTGATTAATTAATGCAAATTCATCTTGAAACTGAAAACTAGCTTAAATATGCATGGCTAGAGGTTTGGTTGACTTAATCAAGGACATGTTGTTGTTTGTTCTTTGTTAATTTTAATCTGCATTAAACCTAATTCTATAAGTAACATTATTTACAAACTTAAACATTAAATTAAAAATATTTCAAATTTTATGTATAAATTCTAACATTAAAATAATTAATTTCATTTGCATTTTATATAAATTTTAAAATAAAAAATTAACTTTATTACACTTCCTATATACTTCTCGAAATATAATTAATTTTATTTTAAATTTTTTACAAATCTCAAAATAAAAATATCATATCAAACATCATCTTTTACCTAAATTGAAAGTAAGAAAATTTGAGAATTAGGTCATGTTTTTTCAAATAAAACAAGCTGTTTTCTTTCAAAAAAAAAGCCAGGCAGGTTTTGCTGGCCAAAGGCCAAAGGAACATGCCATGCTTGAGTGAAAAGAAAGAGCATCACATTATGAGTAGCA
>JAEMOT010002491.1:193953-245735 GCA_019297695.1 Apostasia ramifera | reverse complement strand
CTCTCTCTCTCTCTCTCTCTCTCTCTCTCTCTCTCTCTCTCTCACACACACACACACACACACTTAGGCCTGTAAATGGGTCACATTTTGATCCAATCCAATCCGTGATCCGAATCGATTATCTTATGAAAAGAAATAAATTTTTGACCCGCACGATTATTTCGAAAAACCGACCCGCTCCGTTTAAGTATTGTCGGATCGGATCCGGGTCGATGCTGATCCGACCCGAAAAATATTCGATCCGAAATTTATAAATATGAAATTATTTTATGTATTTATATATTTCGATGCTGATCCCATTTCAGCGCTCTCTCTCTCTCTCTCTCTCTCCCATTTCAGCTCTCTCTCTCTCTCTCACACACACACACACTCACTCACAAGGCAACAAGCTATAAGGATAGAAGGCAATCTCTGATCCCTACTTGATCATTTAGCCAAAATTAAAGGCATGAAGGACCTCCTTATTTCTTTGGTGTCCCTCTAATATGAGAAATGTTTCCATCTCCCCTCAGAGCTGATTTGATGCAATCTTGTCATGCCCTAAGGAAAAAGCATGTTCAAGGGGCATTGAGTAATGTGATGTGTGCCATTATATATATTGAGTATGTTGAGATCTAGGGCTGGCAATATGTCTGAAGCCATTTTCCCATTCAATAAATATTGCTCCTATTTCAGTTTAAATTAATTAGAATTTTTTTTACTCAAATAAAATTAATTATATTCCAATAGATGCTTCTATGTATTTAAGTTTTTCCTATATATAATTGCTTAAATCTTTAAAAAAAAAAAACAAATTTACATCACCGTGTTATACGACAAAATCAAAATACAAAATAACATTAAAATGACGCACACATAACGCTATAAATCTTTTTTACCGTCTCCCATTATTTAGTCCAAACACTATTTTGACTAATGCTATTTTTTTTTTTCCAATTAATGATCAAGGCTTTCAATCAAATTTATTGTAGACTAGGGCTCCGTTTGTTTTGAAGTTATAAATTAACCTCGTTTAATTTTAACCTAGTATATCACATCACACATAAAATTTAATATTAAAAATTAACTTTATTTCACATCCTACACACATTACTAAAATAATAACCAACTTATATCACATCTCTCACATATTCGAACATAATAATTAACTTTATATCACATCTCTCAAATATCCCGACATAATAACTAATTTTATTTCACATTATTCATAATTTTCAATAAAAAAATATTTCTATTTAAATTTAATTTTAATCTTGTTAAATTTAACTTTACAAATGAACCCTATATTTATTTGTAAGGTTAAATTTAACAAGGTTAAAATTAAACTTAAGTAGAGATATTTTTTTATTAAAAATTATGAGGGATGTGATATAAAGTTACTTATTATATTAGGATATATGATGAATGTGATATAAGTTAGTTATTATTTTAGTAATGTGTGTAGGATGTGAAATAAAATTAATTTTTAATATTAAATTTTATGTGTAATATGATATGTCTAATTAAAATTAAACTAGATTAATTTTCAACTGCCAAACAAACAGAGCTCTAAGGGTCATTACATAGAAAATTTTGATCATATCCAAATTGTGTAACATCTGATAATTGCAAAACTCAATATATAATAAAAGCATTGACAACCATATAATGATCATTAATTAGTAATTAATTACTTGATATTATGACCAATATCTTCCACTACAATCAAGAATATTCATACACAGATTTACTTATTTATTATGAGGACCAGTTCAGAGCTTTTTTGTACACATTTTGATAGTATTTTTTCTTAACATAAAAAAAAGATAGTGTTTTTTTTTTCTAATTCATAAAAAAATAGTGTTTTTTCTAAGCTGTCTAGCAGAGGTCAATTTTTTTTTTAAATTTAGATTTTTCATACAAAATTGTGTTATTATTATTATTTTTGGTTATTTTCTAGTATATATGGTAGTGCCCATTCGAAGGAATAATGCCCATTGATCTGTTGACTCTCTCTAATTTTGATGATAATAGTATTTGATTTATATATTATTTTTTTAATAAAAATATATATTATTATTTTTTATAAATATATATATATGTATTGTTGAGGGCACATGTAAAAACTTTTAATATAATTAATACACATTATAATATAAATATATTAATCGTTAAATTGGATTCTAATGAAAACTGAAATTTTCCAATTTACATTCAAATCGAGGCTAGCTAGCGTTTATGACATGCATAGCAAAACATATTTTTTAGAAAATATTGAAATTTAAATATCCATTAGTTGATTATGTCTCAATTTTCACATTAGATCAATATTATCTTTTACATGTCTTGATTTTCACTAATTTTTAATAAAAAATATTAATTTTATTTCACAATCTAGATCAAAATACTTGATTCAAGTATTTTGGTCTAAGATGTGTAATAAAGTTGATATTTTTATTAAAAATTACTAAATATGTGAAATAAAATAATATTTTTTAANATATATATATATATATGTATTTTTCTTTCTTCTCTCATCATCTTCATTATTTTTTCTAATCCTCTTCTTTTTTATTTCTATCTTATTGAACTTCTTTTTCTTTTTAATTTCGCAATTATGTTATTGGTTTTTGCAATATGAGCTTAATTATTAATTTGGTATATCAAACAAAAGCTCCAAAAATAATTAGGACAAAAGGTTGGGTGGGGGTTGTGGTGAAGGCAACCAAAGTTCGAACCTAATCACGTGCAATTCGAGCATGGCTTATTTTAATTTGATTTGAATTTGAACTCATTCATAAATTTTAAGATGTCTCTAGTATTAATCGAGCTAACTCAAACTTTCTAAAAATTATTTTTTTAAAAAAAAAATTACTACTGTTTTGATTTTAAATTAGGTTAATCATACCCATAAAATCACCTAACACAATCTTAACCACAACTAACGCATAATTTTGTACAAATAATAGATAATTATAATAAATAAATAATTATATTATTTATATTTTAAAAAGTAAGGTCAAGCTAAGTCGACCCAATCCAACCATGCATGGCTAATTTCTCGGCCCAATAAACTCAAGCTGAGCATGATTGATTTGGGCTAAATATCGATCCAAATATCAGGCAACTATCAATCTTCGAGACAAACTCTCACCCCTAGGTGGGGCAGAATTTACCCAAAAATATTTCAAAGATACGGACCTATCTGAAATATCTCCTATAATGCATTCTATAAATACATAATTGGACAACCATTCTATAAAATATATTTTAAGTTAATTAGTGAAAAATTCTTATAATTAACTCAAAATTATTATTTGATTCACGATTTTCAAAAATTTGCTGAAGAATTGCTATAATTTACTTAACATTATAAAAAAAGTTCATCTGCTATTAAATTTAATAAATTTTAATTTATCTTTAATATTTTTTCAATTTTTAAATTTATATTATCGTAAATTTTCTATCATTACATGATCATCACCTCATCAGCAGCACCCTCTTGAAACATAAAATAATAAAAGCAATTGAGTTAGGTGTTTGGTTTTTTTTTTAATTATTATTTAACTGAACTTAATTACAAGACATAAATATCATATTGAGCACTTTGCAACCTTAATCAATTTATATGGGGCACTGAGGTTATATTATAATAAATATATGCAAATGATGATAGAAGGATGGCTTGCTTTAATTGAAAAGCATTAATGATATTTTGATAAAGAATATGATTAGATAGTAATGTGTGGAGGGTTCTGAGCATCCCACTTTCTCCCTCCTTTTTATGCTTTTAGCTGGATCCATTCCATATTCATCATCACTTGGCCCTTTTATTTATTAATTCTAGATTTTCATTAGGGGTAATTTTACTTAGGACCTTCGAGGTTCTTAAACGTGGCCTCGCGCGAGACCTCCGTGGCCTCGCGCGAGACCTCCGTGGCCTCGCGCGCAGGCGGCCACCGCACACCTCACGATGACATATTTTAAAAATTAATAGATTAAGGAAGGATTTTTTTTTTTATTTTTATAATACATAATAAATTGTCATGGAAGATCCACGGTATCTCGTGTAATATTTTTTATAAACTTGAATGACATGTTTTGAGATTTGTGAACTTTTGTGGCCAAGTAAACAAATCTCAGTAGCCTAAATGGAATTACCTTTTTTCGTTAATATTTCGTTAACTCTCCTCGAACTTTCAAATTGGACCATAATTAGGGCCGGCTTCAAGTCAATTTTTAGCGAGTACTTTAATCTCAACTTAAAATTAATTTTTTTTTTGGAAATCGAGATTAGATCGAGCTAAATAAATTTCTTTCATTTAAATTTATGAAAAAAAATCTACCACAAAAATTATAACAAAAATTTCTATATAAAAAAGGTAACAGAGAAAACCTAAGAATGAATGATAGTTATAGACCTTTAGTTGAACAATCTTTTTCGAACAATTTTTCTCTAATAGCTCTTAGAAAGCAACTCTACTCTAACAGGCTGACGACTTCTGATAGGAGATCTTAAAATATTAAGAAAAGTGGTCGTAAAAATCTGATAAGTATAAACTGAGTCTTCTCAAATCTCGCAAGAGTGACCTTAGACATAACAAGTATGACAGACTATCATTATATTCTCTCATCTCTAAAATACAAATGTTGAACAATGGGGCTTGCTCTCTCTCATAGAAGATCGACTATGGGGCCCTCTCTCTCTCTTTCTCACTCTAAGGAGACATTGAACAAAGACTCTTAAACTCCTTAGTCCTTCAGGCTTCCCCAGTTATGTTGTGTGACTCCAACCCTCTGTCGAACTCCAGAAAGTCATCTTCTTTGTACTTATTTCTTTTTTTAGTTTCCACTTAAAAGACCTCAAAATATTGTAAAGATTTTATTTGATTAATGAATTTAAATAGCCAAAATGACTTCATGATTTTCCTCCCAGACACTTGAATTTTCACGTAAAATTTATTCACTTTACTCCGCTTCATTCGCCATCTTTTTTTATTACATTTTTGACCTTTTTTTTGCATCAACAGTAATTAGCCAATATTTTTAAGGAGTTGTTTCTTGTATTTTAGAATTGTTAGAAAGAAAGGATTTGGGCTAGAAATGAACATTTAAATGGGCCGGCCCAATTATGTTCAATATATGGGCCGTGCATGTAATGCTGCGTAATTGAAAGCGAGAATTTTGTAGCTGACAAAAACTAATGGGTTTCTTTTGCACCGTTATTTATAATAGGGTAAATTACACCTAGGTCTCTGAGTTTAAGGATTATTATCACATAAGTTTATATTTTTAAAATTTAACATTGGGGTCCCTAAATTTTAAAAAATATCATCTAGGTCCTTTTTTATTTTAATATTTTTTAATAATAAAAAAATAAAAAAAGACTCAGATGATAATTTTTTAAAACCTAGGGACCCCGATATTATAATTTTAAAAATATAGACCTGTGTGATAATAACTCTTAAACTGAAAGACCTGGGTGTAATTTGCCCTTTATAATATATATATGGTATATTCCTTAAAAATAATTATGAAAAATTATATTTTAGTTCATGATATTTAATACATATTTTATATTATTCATAAATTTTGAATCACTTCACTTTATTTGCTAAGTTAAAATTTTGTTTTAAGTAGGCACTTCAACTTATACATCTTTGGCTAAATGACAATTGGTTCCACTCTAAAATCAATTAAACAAATAAGAAAGCGATCGTGTTCTTCAATGTAGATTTTGTTCCTATTTTGATGAATTTCATTAAGAGATAGACCAAAATGAACAAATGAGTAAACCACAGGGACTTTTACGAAATAAGCAAATATGAGAAGATTAATGAGCTTGTAATTGTGTGGCTTAACATAATGCTGCACGAGGATTTCGTGTCCCCAAAAACATTAGAAAATTCATTACTTTTTAAGTCAACACAACGCAACTGAAATTGACTGCTGCTGCTTTTATGATCACCAAACACTAATTTTGATATAATTAATTACATACTTAATCTTGTTCAACCCTAGGACTGATATGACTAATCAAAACTAAATTTTTATTTAATTTTTGAATCGATTCGAAAAATCTGCCAATATTTGAATTTCTAAATTTGGTTTTTCGTGGCTCACTCGATATATAATTCATGAGTTACAGTGGGCGGCTTGGGCTAGGGTTCAGCGGTTCAGTCGTTCAGTAGGGATGCAAAGGTTATATATTTGATCATTGTATTATAAAGTCCTGATCAAGTTTATAAATTTATTAAGAAGTGCAGTTGCACCCCTAACTTACATTTAGGTCCGCCCCTACATGCGTATGCAAACAAATAGAATTAAACCTTGATGGCTTTGAGTTTTGTCATTTATGATTGTTAGAGATTAGGATTTAAGTTAGACCGAATATGAAAACAAACTCGTATAAAATTGACTAGTATGTACTTCGTGCTAAAATAACTTGCTATCTGGATATTTCGATTCAGAGACGACTTCAAGACATTCGTAACTCAAGCTTGACTCGATTTGTGGTGCCACATAAACATCTCAAAACAATATGCATCTATATCTATTTGTGCTCAAATCCTTTAGTTTAGATAATGAATAATCAGTTCAAGGAGCACAAATAGATATATGATGTTGGTCAAAATTTTATGTCATAAATTTTTTTTATTTTTTGTTAATTTTTGTGAACAATGTATAGCTATTTATTTCTATATACATCTAACATATTTTTTTACTGTACTGTACAATATTATTATTTTCTCTAAAAAACTTTTTTTTATGTTTTTTTTTTTTATGTTGGTACCAAAACAAACTTTTGTCAAAATTATTAAAAAGATTTTTTTTTTGCTATTGTTACATAAATTGATATTATACAAAAATTATAATTTTTTAGTACAATGATTAAAAAAAGAGTTTTTTAGTAAATATAAATTGAAAATTGTTGTGAATAAAATGCTACCGGTTAAGTTATATATGATTTAAAATCATTTTAAAAATGTGTGAGATTTAAATATTAAAAAAAAAAAAGATGCCAATATTTAGATAAATGAGAAGGGCTTTGATTACACAATATTTGTAAAATATACTATTCTAACAACAAATTCATAAATTATTAATTAAAAAATTCAGAAGAGTATCGATATAAACAACATATTTACACGAAAAATGAAGGTGATCTTAACGATGAAGAGATAAATCAACTACACATGCGAGTTTTGAATAGAGGCAATAATTCAAATTAATAGTTATTTCACTAATACAGTGATAAAAAAAGACATAAATTTTAGAGTTTATGTGCTTATATGACATATCTTTTAATTTTAATAATGTATATATTGCACACAAATGATTTAATTTTGTATATTTTTTTTACTTGAGTACTTTATAAATATCATATAATAATCATTTTTTTGGTCAGAAGTTTGACTAAGCCAACATCACTTTCAATATCCCTATTAAATACTATGATTATAATATGCCCCAAGTAACATCAAAGAAGATGGAAATCAAAAATGGTATCTTTTATAAAAATGATATTGGCTTACCATGCCCATAATTGACCTCATATTTCAATATAATATCAATGATCACAACCAAGGGAGGTACTACCTAATAAAAAATTATTATTATCAAGACTTACTTACATAACATTAAATATATCTATTTCATCAAAAAAAAAACATTAAAATATATCTAATCTGTATATAAATATCAAATTTTCATATTTATTATTTACACACATTCATATATTGTTCTTATAATTTCAGCAAATGTCATATTATCGTTAGGAAAAAAAAGTATATTATAAAGCGATAATTATAAAACAATTAGACGAAACAAAGGATTTTGCCCATGCAAAGAGGAAACATACAAATAAAATAAATGTTGCAGAAATAAGGATATTAAGGTAGATGTGTGGATATACACGAAAGGATAGAATGAGAAATGAGTATATCCGAAAGAAAGTTGGTGTTGCACCAATTGAAGATAAACTTAGAGAAAGTCGGCTTAGATGGTTTGGACATCTAATTAATCGTAGGCCGATTGAAGCTCCAGTTAGAAAAATTGAGTTACTGGATTTTGCCCATGTACAAAGAGGAAGAGGAAGACCAAAAAAGACATGGCAAGAAACTATAAGGACTGATCTTAGTTACTTAAACTTAGATAAGAATTTGGTAACTGATAAAGCGCAATGAAAACAAAGGATTCATGTAGCCGACCCCACCTAGTGGAATGAAGGCTTGGTTGTTGTTGTTGTTGTTGTTGTTATAAAACAATTAGACAATTTGACCATTTTAAATTTGAAAATTATAAAGGGATAAATTTTCGTCTCGAATCTTTACATCATGGCCACATTATAAGTATATTGCGCGTGATAACATAGCTAATTGAAATTGTATAGAGGGTACTATGGGGAGAGAGAATTCATTGCGAGTTGATTCAATGCAGATTAATTGAATCACTTTTGAGGAAAATTAACTCAAGTAAAATAAATAATTACTTAGGTACTTATATATCAAAGCGAGTTTTGAATATAATTATATTTGTCTTGTTAAAATTTTTATGGTGCTACTTATATATCATAGCACCATAAAGTTTTAAATTTGAAAATATTATAGTAACATTTTTTTATTTTTAGTAAATTGTACAATTTTTGTTAAGAAATTTTTATACTCGTGGCATTACATCATATAATACTACATAAGCCTGGCAGTGCCGGCGTAACCTGAACAGCCTTCTTCTTCGGCCAGTACCTTCTCTTTTTGACCCCGGCAAAAGCGGTTCCGGCGGCGGTGATTGCGGAGCTGGCCCTTCCAACCAGGGCCGCCATGTCCGCCGCCGTCAGTGGATACTTGAGCTTCACTGCCGGCAGCCAGAAGTAGAGGCGGCCCGGCTCGACGAGCTCGTTGGAGCCCAGCGGTCGTATGTAATGGTCGAAGAGGAGATCGTCGGCGTCGCAGAGGAAGAAGCAGGGGTGGTCGCCGCCGAGGACGTGGACTGCTCTCACGGCGTCGGAGTATTCCCTGAGGGTTCCGTCGGCGGCGATAACTTTGGCAGTCGCCGGTGGTAGGTTTGGGGAGGCGGCGCCGCCGAAGGAGGCGGTGGAGGAGAGGCAAGGGCCCATTTTTTTGTGGTTCGGATTAGTGGAGCGAAAAGGCGAGTGATTTGCGTCCATAAATAGAAGGGATCGACGGAGATGTGTGACGTCGGCGAGCGGCTGAAGTCGTCATCGGCAGAGCGACGTAAAGTTTCTCGTGACTTTTGGCTAAAGAAGATGGAAAGTTCAAATTGGTCCCTTAAGTTTAGCATTCGTTACAATTACATACTTCAGTTCTAGGCCGAATAATGAGTAGCGAGAGAAGAACAAGAATAAGTCATATCACATAAAAAAAAGGAGCTTTTAAGCTCAATAAGTAAATAGCGTGATCCAAAAAGTATTAGGTTGCATTTGGGTCTGCTATTGTGATATTATATCGTATTATTTAGATGTTATAACATCAAAAAATTATTTTTTACTTAATAATTTTATAACTTTTTAGAATATTATTTAAAGATATCAAACTATATAATTATTTTCTCTAGATAACATAACATAGCATTAAGAGAACATTAAACTAAACTCCCTCTAAGCACCTTTTGAGGCAAAAATAATAAGGCTAATGTTTTGAATTTTGTATTTAAGTGTAGTATTTGAGTTGAGTAGTATTGGGATAGGTAATCTCTTAAGAAGTATTCAAATCACGGAGTTCTCTAAAACAAAAGCGAATAATACTTTAATAAATGGGACATAGGAAGTTACAATATGATATTAAAATTGATCTTTCGTAGTATAATATAGTTCGAGAACAAATTAAGTGAAAGCCGAGAAGCATGTGATGACCTATAGAAAGGAGGGTATTGAGTGATTACCAAGTAATGTCTTAAGAGAATGTAATTACTGGATCAAAGTGTGACTCCTAGTAAGCTTGTAACAAGACGATGAGTGATAAAAGAGGAATAAAAATATTGAATGTTACCATATTATAAAAAAATGTGAGTTCTTAAGTTAAACAAGTAAATAAGGTGATTTAAAATAATTGAAGTATCTTTTAAAATAAAACTGTAATGCTAATAATAAAAAAAATTGTAGTAAAATGCATTTAAGTTAGAGTAGTACTATAATAGTAACCTCTTAAAAAATACTAAAGTCAAGCAATTTTCTAAAGTCAAAGCGAACATTGGCTCAATAGATATTTGAGACACATGGTGTTATAATAGAATAGACTAGAAATCTCATAAGTTTTGTTCTAATAGGTGGGTTATCTAAGCTAGTTCATCTTCTTAACAGTAGATCGAATATCCGAGTCGCTTTGTCTAATGGGAAATCTGACTCATGACAGAACAAATTTAGATGCATGGATTATAAAATACATCAGACCGGCCATTAGATATTGATTAATTGCTTGATATTGGATTGATCTGAAATGTGAAAGACATGGATTGTGAGAAAAGTTTTAAATTAAACGATTGGAGAACGTGCTTAGTGGATTCTTTACGTTAGTTGTTAAGAGGGTTTCTTAAGTAAAGAGAGAATGTGCTTAGTTAATTGTTTCTTTGAGTAAAGAAGAACACGATTGTATTGGGTTTGCTCTATATTCTTGTTAAGAAGAGTTTTAATGAATGATTTATTATTTTACCATTTGGCTGATGATATAAATACCACATAAATCTTTATATTTCTTGTGTATGAGATCTTATTTGCATTCCTACATATCTTATTATTGCTTTTATACTTATATCATTCATATTATTACTAACTTGTTTGTAAATTTTTTTAATTGTAATATAATTAAAGTAAATTAAATTTTAATTAGTGTATATATATTCACCCTCCTCTAGACTTATATCTAGATGTTACATATATTACTTTTTAATGCAAAGATGTTTATCTCATAAATCTTGGTACATTTTTTTTTCGTTTTTGTTATCTAACTTTGCATCAGCATTTTTCATATAATTATTGTGATTTACGATCAACTGGTTCCACATATTATGTAAAAGATATCATTAGCATTAGCTTGTCAAATGTACATATTTTCATCTTCTTTTTTCCTTTCTAAAAAGACAAGGGAAATAAAGTATATGGTAGAAAGTAAAGGAGAAAATTAATTTGAGAATACCGTAAAATTAATATAATTTTTAGGATCTTATTGCAATTGAATCATACCTCAAGTACCCGGATGTAATTTACACAAATTGGCCAGAGCCGCTGGTCAACAAAGACCTTAGATACCTGAAATTGAGTATGTTTGACCAGTCAAAATCAAATCCACGTGCATTTTTTTATCCTGCTCTAGCATGACTTCACAGAGATTCTGCCAATTTTGCAACCATCCAAATCTTAACGGTCACTTAACTTCAATTGCATGGGCCGGCTCAACTCGTTAAATTGAACCTAAATTGATAGTCGAATGAAGCTAAAATTTATGAAGTCTTAGGAGTAATTTAGATCCTTAGGCGGGAGATCATTTCACCCCCGACATCTAGATACCCAAATAAAGAAAAATAAACATAGGAGAGGCAAATGTAGGCTTTGCGTAGAACAATCTTAGAAGTATGTAAAAATTTATAATGCACGAATGTGCAAGGGAATTTCATTTATACGAGAGTTTACTTGAGGGATAACATATGCATCATATATATGTTAGGAGATTAAGAACTTCCATAAAAATGAATGAGATTACAAAAAAAAAAACTCTCTTTGATAATAAATGTGAATCCCTGACTTTTACGAAGAACTTTTTTGTTTTTTAGGGGAGAAATAGTGAGGGAGTCAAGTTGGTGATGATAAGTATATTATGTTACAAGGAACATATCTTGGAAGGGCATTGCTGTCATAGGCATGTGGTTCTCGATATTGTTGTTCGCAATACACATAAATGGATACGATCAACTCAAAGCTTAAATTAGTAGGTATCATCACTTATACATTTGATAATTTTTTATGTGTATTCCCAATATTTTTCTTCTCGTGGCTCATTTGCAGTGTAATCCTCCTCCTTACACTATTTTCTTATCGACTGTCAAACTCTTACAGATCATTGACTTGGCACTTCAAGCAAGTATTCGGTTTAATGTAATTTTGATGTTATGTATTTTTGAATGTGTTTTGATATTTGTCAATTTTTAATGGCATTTTATAGATTTTTGTAAGCCTTTTCGCATATATAATTAAATTATATAAATATTTTTTTAGATAATATTATATACATAAAAATAATATTGAATCAAATGCTCCTTAAATTGTCACTTAAAAAAAAAAGTTCAAGTGTTCCTTTAATCAATATATTATTTTGAATGTTTGGTAACACACCATATCCTCTTTCTAAAATTTAATTTTAAATCTGTTCTAGTAATTTCAATTAAATTTTATTGGTTTTGATTAAAGCAATTTGTATCAAATTGAGCTCTTTTATACTGTTTGGCATAAAAATTAAAATTAAGATCAAAATAGTACTAATTTAAAAAATAATTATGTAATAATAAATATTTTTTTAATTATTCTACATAAATTTTAATATAAAAATATTATTTTACTTTACATACTCAATAATTTTCAATAAACTATCTACTTATTTCACATCTGAGATTAAAATATTCGAATTGAGTATTTTGATCTAGGATGTGAAATAAAGTTAATATTTTTATTAAAAATTATTAAATATATGAAATAAAATAATATTTTTAATTTTATTTATTTATTTATTATTATTATTATTATCAAATTTTAAATTAGTACAATTTTGATCCTCGCGCCAAACAGGACGCTCTACTCAACTTCAAAAAGTTTTGAACCATGATGAATCAACTTAAAATTATTTTTTTCAAGAAAATAAAAGATTAAAATACAACAATAATAATAACAAAAACCAAGTTTTGATCTCATTGCAAAAATATAATAGCTTAAAAAAATATAGAATTTTGTTACACAAAATATGCTATTTGGAAGGGCTTAATTTGTAAAATAAAGTTGGAATAAAATAAGTTGAAATATATATATAAAATTATGTAATATAAGATGTACCTACCTAACATAATATTGACTCACTATGCTACGTCATGTTAATTAACTAACTTCTATCTTTCATTTACCCTTCTCCTAATTAATTTGACTCATTCCTTACACCTCAGCTCTGAGGATTTGACTATCTCGTTTGTCTTTTTTTTTTATTTCTAATATATTATTAAGGGATAATTATCTACATGTCATATAATTTAATTTTATTTATATCTTACCCATCTATTCTTAGTTAATTATACGATACATACTCAAAATACTATAAAATTTTATATACACACATTTTAACTTATTTCTATTATAATGAGTAATCATAATTTTTCAATAACCTAACTATAGTTAGATTATAAAAAATCTGAGCCGTTCATCATATTATTTTAAAGATATTTAAATATATTTTGAGTGAAAATCTTAAAATCTTAATATTTAGTGGCAGCAAAGGAAGGAGACATCCGTGATGTGAATTGATTTTAGGACAAATCAACGCTTTAGTGTGGTATTGAGGAAGAGAAAAATATATACCATTAAGAGTAAAAATATAATTTTAATGATTTACTGACAGAATATTTTTTTTTTCAAATAGATTTTGATTAAGTTTAACTCAAATGTGTGTATGTAAGATTTTGTAATGTTTTAAGTGTGCATAGCGTAATTAACTAAGAATGGATGAGTAAGCATAAATAAAATTAAATTGTGTGGCATATAGGTAATTATCCCTATTATTAAATAATGGCCTCATTCGGTTAGAGACAATTTTTTTGCCCAACATAAATTTCAACTATAAAAATTAACTTTATTTCACAACCAACAAAAATACAAATATTAGAATTAAAAGTATTCCATATTTTACACACTAGTTAATATCAAAATAAATTTCATTTTCATTAAAATGAAAAAATAAAATATTTTTTCTCTTATCTAAAAAAAAATTTAAACCAAACGAGGACTTATGGTCTATTTATTTGTAAGGTTAAATTTAACAAGGTTAAAATTAAACTTGAATAGAAATATTTTTTATTAAAAGTTGTGAATGATATGAAATAAAATTAGTTATTATATTAGGATATATGAGAGATATGATACAAGTTAGTTATTATTTTAGTAATATGTATAGGATCTGAAATAAAATTAATTTTTAATATTAAATTTTATATGTGATATGATATGCTTGATTAAAAGTAAAGCAGATTAATTTTTAACGATCAAATAAATGGGGCCTAAGAGTTAAAACAACACACGATAGCTAGCAATTTGAGGCTAAGATTTTGTTTGGTGTTCTTATTACTTTATATTGTATTATATAGTTATATTAAAAAATTCTATTGAATAAAATTATTTTATTTATTTAGTAAATTAATGTTAAAAAATTGCAGTCAAAAACTGAAGTGTTTGAAAAAAATAATTATACTGTTTGAAAAAATAAATATATAAATAAAATTATTATATTTTATTAATAAATAGTGAAATAATATATAATAAATTATTATGCATATTATTTTCTATACATTATAAATTTTTAAAAATGTGTATTCATTATATATTTTATATAATAATTTAAATTATATAAGTTATAAATTAATTTTATATTATTAATATATTAAAAAAAATTTAAGATTTATAACATAATATTAATTATATTATAACACAGCGGTTTAAAATTTTATGTTTATTATTTTAAAATATATTATCATAATATATAAGTATTTAATTTTATTTAATATAACATAATTATATATTTCATTACAAATATGTTATTTATATTTATATAATTACTATATAATAAATAATTATGATATAATTATTAAAATTTAATTATTTTGAAAGCTTTTTTTGTTTTAATCGTAAGAAAATTATTTTTGAAAAATATTATTATTTTTTAGTTTTCTCATGTAGCTGTCTTTCAGCTTTTTAAAAGCCAGAATGTTTTCTAAAATTATTTTACCAAACGTAATTTTTAGCTTTTCGAGAAAAATTTTTTTTTCAACAAAAATTTTTTTTTCAACAAAAATTTTTTTTAATCGCAGCCTAAGTCTTTTGCCATAGTTGGGGTAAATTATTAAGTTTGCATACCTCTCATTAACCAACTCCAGTTGAATGGCTGTTACTGTTTACTCATACTGAGTGGAAATACTAACTGGGCTTTCCTTATGTGGATCAAGAACAAAAGAATTTCAAGGCCCATTTAAGGAATTTTATGTATGTGAGAAATTTCTTGAATTACTGCATGAAATTGGGACAATATATTTCTCAGCTTTGCACAAGGCCGACCAGAATTGCAAAATTAATTAAGATCCGAATAATTTTCTGAAGTAAAAAATGGTAGGATTGGTAATTTTAGGCGAAAATTAATCCTTGCTCGTAATTGGCTTATATTTTGCTTGATTTCTTCCGGCTTAAGCTTAGCTCACTCGACATGAAATTGATTTAACTCGTAATTATTGACGTAGGATGTAGGGGATCCGAAGAAATACCAAAAAAGAGAGAGTCCTGCAAAATGGCGGCGCGCAGAGAGCTAAGCCTGACAGGTGAGGCTTAAGAGAGAAAGAGAGAGTTCGGGGCGTCCAGAATAACACTCAGTAATTTAAGGTGGTTTAGGGAGGATATCCCCTACGTCCACCTAGCGCTGGTGAGAGAGTTTCTACTATAAATTAAAAGGGTGGTCAGGAGACCAGTACAAAGAATTTCCACTATAAATTAAAATGATATTAAAATAAATGCATAGAATTTAAAAGTAAATTTATAATATTATAGTTTAATATATTTAATATAAAAATGGATATTCTTGTAAAAAAAATATAGTTTATAACTATGTTCTATTTAACTCGAAATTAAAAAAATATTAGTAGGTTTTAATCGAAATTAATTCGAATTGAAGATTTTAATTTCAAATTGAGCACGACTCACTAAAAATCGACTCAAAGCCACCTCACGGGAAACAAATTTCACAAATGTATATCCTTCTGGAGGACAGTGCAAGAAAATAATGAAACAAAAAGTCTTATTTCTTGTTTGCCTAGGAGTTTAAAATTAACCTGATTTAATTTTAATCAGGCATATCACATCACACATAAAATTTAATATTAAAAATTAATTTTATTTCACGTTCTACATATATTATTAAAATAATAACTAACTTATATCATATCTCTCACATATCTCAACATAATAACTAATTTTATATCACATTCGTCACATATCCCAACATAATAACTAACTTTATTTCACATCATTTATAATTTTTAATAAAAAAATATTTCTATTTAAATTTAATTTAAATTGTTTTAAATTTAATCATACAAATAAATAGAAACTAATGAATTTTGTTGAAAAGTCATTTGAGGAGAATAAATATATATATATAAAAATTAATTTGCATTAAAATAAAAACGATGTCTTACAAATCAATAAAAAGTTGTAGCAGCCACAGCCACAGCCTCCGGTGCAAAAGATGACACGTGTCTCCCCATGGGACACGTGTCCGTGACAAGTTCCGCGTTCGCCTCTGGGACCATCCTCGTACTTGGAGATTCGTGCGCTTTATTTGTGAAGATTTTACGGAAGAATTTCACAAATTTCATAGTTAAATATTTTTTTTTATAATTTTGATGAGAGTTTTATAGTTTAAAATTACTTCTCGATAACTGGTATTGAAGATCATTTGCATAAAGGTCAGATATTTTTAATTTAATTCAAATTGGTCCAAGATCACTTTAGAATTTCCATTACTCGTTTCAATTAGGACTCGATTGAATTAAACCGTACATTTTCCTCATTTTTTATTTTTTTATTAACATAGAATTGGTAATGTTATAAACTTATTAAAATGTTAAAAGAGGAAGCATCTAAGATTTTAGCGATAATCTAAGAGTTAAAAACTCATTACTTAGATTTTTTCTATTTTCTGAAAATTCGGTTGTAGCCTATAATACTATAACAGTAAATAAAGATACATCAAGTATAAAAAATTTAATCCTTATCGAGAATCGTATAAAAGTCGAATGGGAGGAACATGCCCCACACATTGTGAGCTTTATTTTCTCATGAAAGAAATAATAATAGTATCTGAAAAATAAGCATATGTTTGCAAGTATGATAAAATAGATAATGCAGATTATATATGTAGGTGTGTATAATTAAATAATTATGGAAGATCACGATATTAGAGATGGTTGCCCAAAATTCATTACTGAGGCCCCGTTTGTCTAGGAGTTTAAAATTAACCTGATTTAATTTTAACCAGGCATATCACATCACACATAAAATTTAATATTAAAAATTAAATTTATTTCACATCCTACACATATTACTAAAATAATAACTAACTTATATCACATCCTTCACATATTCCAACATAATAACTAACTTTATATCACATCCCTCACATATCCCAACATAATAACCAACTTTATTTCACATCATTTATAATTTTTAATAAAAAAATATATCTATTCAAATTTAATTTTAACCTTCTTAAATTTAACCTTACAAATAAACACACCCTGAGTAGTTAATCTGAATAGCATTGTCAAACTGATTAGACAAAGACCAGACCTAAAACATGGCTTCAACAGACTTCTCTGATATAATATTTGTCAGATATATATTTCATGTCAAGAAAAACAGAACAAGTACTAGTAAAAAGTTCAATATTTTTTCCTCTCTTTATTATTTTTTTGCATAAAATTCATGTGATATCTATATTTTTTATTCGTTTAACTTCTTTATTTAACTACCATTGGATTTAGTTGACATAATTTTTCGTCAACACATAGAACGCCAAAGGCAAAGTACTATGCTACGCCAATACTAATATCGAGAGTCTAAAATCAGCGGAGCAAATGAGATAAAATACTATATCATAAATGAAAGATACAAGGTGTCGTGCGTATCAACTGCTACAATTTAATGTGTCAAATATTGCGTCTAGAAAATATGTTCATAAAATAAAATTCAAAAGAATTAGCGGAAACCCACAGAAGCGAAGAACCTAAGCATAAATTTCGTAATAGTTTATGAAAGTTGTAATTTTCAGCAAAATAAATTTGGATGAGATCTAGTAGATTGCTGTTAGAAGGCTCTAGATGTCAAGTGTGACATCTTCCCTGATGTAATTGAGACAATGAAAGGAGGCAATTATTAATGTTGCCTTTGGGAATGTTCATAAAATAACATTATAGAAACAAGCTGAAAAGTATTCTCATTTTCATATAATTTTACAACATAATTTCATCGTCATTTTGAATATCTAGACTAATGCGACAAAAGATAAATCGAGTAACTATGAGGCTCCCACAAACTTATTTTCTCATCAAAAGAGTTATAATTAAAAATTATAAAAAATTCAAAATATGAACATTATATATAATTAATAATTTAATATACAATATATATGTAGCATGAATAATTATCTTAGATTTATGTTGAATAAGTTGTGAAGAAGTGTGTGATTCAATACTATTTAAATAAATATATTATCTCTAAATTAATATTATTTATTTAGTTCAATATCATTATATTAAGTGACGATAATAAAAGATCAATTCAATATTACTTCTTGTCATTTTAGAATGACAATTTTATAATTTTTTTAATATTATTTAAATATGTCACTAAATTAAATGCTTAATTTCTTCAAATAATGTAATATCACGTTATAATAATTAACATTGAACCAAACTGCTCTTAATTCAAAATTTTTAGTTTTAAATTATGATTAATTCGCTCATTTTAATTTGTGATTAGTTTGCCCAAACTTGATTTAAAATTAGCTCCTACTGATATTAGTAATATCAGTAATTAAATTTGCTAATTCTTTTTTGCAATAACATAATATCAGTAATTAAATTTGCTAATTCTTTTTTGCAATAACACAATTGGAAAGAGATCCACTTAACTCCTTATGTGATTTTTTACATTACGGTCGATTTCATGCCATCACTAATTATAAATAAAAAATTCGTAATAATAATAAATAAGATAATATAATCTGTTAATACATTAAATAAAAGAATTAACCTATAACAATTAAATTAATTATTATTTTCAAAATCAAAGAGTTCAATAAAATAAAAAATTAATTTTATATTTGAATTTCTGTGATTGGGTTTCATTCAAAATAGACATCAACAGTTGAATTACCTGCAATTATGTCACTGTTTTTTAATAAATTAATTGATAATTAAATTATTAAAATATCCAATTAAAATAATTTTATTTTATGAATTTTTTTTGTCCAGAGAAGTTTTCATCCAAACAAAGATGAAAATAAAGGTTAATTTGCATTTTAAATTTAAAAAAGGATAATTGACACTTACAAAAGGTCCAACTTTTTTTCTCTAGCTAATTCAATTAAAAAAAAACTCAGCCTAAGAGAAAAAAAAAAAGAAAAAAAAATTTATATCTGAATAACGTAATAAGATTTGCAGTAGTGATATGCCCAGTAATGTGACTTACAAGCAGATAGAAAGAAAACAGTATACTGACTTATTGTTTCTCTAGTAGTTATATTTTTTTTTTATTTTGTAGAAATATTTAATACTTATTACGATAATATTTTTGTTATATAGGCGTGAGGTATGCTGCATTAGATATCTCTTTAATATATATGTAAAATTATTTTTATATTATGTGATAACAACTTACTATCTACTCTAATATTTTCTATGGCTTATAACAGACATACCTGTAATATATATTAACTGAAAATATTCCATATTACTGCAAAATGTCACAGCATAGCTGAAATTTTTTTTCTATTAATATATAGCTAAACAAAAATTTATATTGTATATTTCAAGCATACATATTTAAAAAACATCCCTAAATTGCTAAAATATATAATTCCTGTAAATTATTCATATAGAGTGAAACAATTTGTTAATGTAGCATTTTTATTTTCGCCTATTTGTGGGTCTCGCATGCACTGCATGATTATTAAACACAAAATATATTTTTTGTTATATTATCCGAATGCAATAATTTTTCAAGGAATAATCATAGATTTCTTTGTAATACCTGTAATTAATATGATTATTTTACGAAATTTACACGTGTAAATCATCATTTAATTTGAGTGTAACTATTGTTGAGAATATTAGTCGGGAAATTGGGAGACAAATTAAATTTGATCCCTTATATCATTTTAATTTCAGTCCAAAATTAAATTTAGTTGAAATTTTAAAAAAGTAAGGATTAACTTAAATTTACAATTTAAATCAAAAATCATAAATAAGAACAAATAAGGTCCAATATTAGCAAAATTGTCTAGTATTTAAATTTTAATTGCAACCTTGTTTTTAATAACATCTTTTGATGATTTAAAAAAAAAAAAAAGATAAATTGCAACTGGCTCCTGATGTCATAAAAGTATTGTAAACTAATCTCAAATTTTTTAAAATTTCAATTTAAAGTACTGCCGTTTAGTTCAATTAAAATATAATTATAAAATGTTTACTATTATATTATAAAATTATTCCTAATAATTATCTTTCTTATTTTTAAAATATTTTTGAAATATTAATATTAATAAAAATAGGAAATAGAAAAAATTAAATTTTAAAATTTTATTATTTAAAAAAAAAATATGAATAGATGATTATAATAGTTTTTAAACTACATAAACTAATTAATTTAAAATAAAATAATTTATATTTTTCATAAAAAAAAGTAACAAAAAAATGTAGAATTCTAAAAAAGAGATAAAAATATAATATTTTTGTAATTTTAAGGATTAAAATTAAAAGTTTTTTAAATTTGTATTAATTTGCCATGTTTTTCAGATATTAAAGTGCTGAAATGCAATTTAAGGTAGTGTGATTTCACATTTCAAAATATCAAAAGTCAAATCATGGCCCAAATTAAGGTTATAAAATAAACTTAAACAATTGATTTTCGTAAAATTAAATATTTACCTAACCTGCCCTTCATAATTATCTCAGGATAGTTGGATTTTTTTTTTTTTTTTTTTTTTGATAATTGAATTGGATCTTCTTGCTGTTTCTTATGGTGGTTGTATTATATATAATGCCAAGATATATTTAGATGGGAGATTAAGTTCAGGTACACGACTCGGTTTTGTGTCTAATTTTAGTCTGATCTAACTCAAATTGAGTCAACTCGGATCCTACTTAAATTTTTGGGATAATTACCTATATGCCACATAATTTAATTTTATTTATGTCTTACCCATCTATTCTTAGTTAATTACGCTATGCACACTCAAAATATTATAAAATCTTACATACACATATTTTAACTTATTTCTATTATAATGAGTAATCATAATTTTTTAATAACGTAACTGTAATTAAATTACAAAAAATCTGAGCCGTTCATCATATTATTTTAAGAATATTTAAATATATTTTGAGTGAAAATCCTAAAACCTTAATATTTAGGTGGCGGCAAAGGAAGAAGACATCCACGACGTAAATTGATTTTAGGATAAATCAGCGCTTTAGTGTGGTATTGAAGAAGAGAAAAATATGTACTATTAAGAGTAAAAATATAATTTTAATGATTTACTAACAGAATATTTTTTTTTCAAATAGATTTTAATTAAGTTTTAACTTAAATGTGTGTATGTAAGATTTTGTAATGTTTTGAGTATGCATAGTGTAATTAATTAAAAATGGATGAATAAGGCATAAATAAAACTAAATTATGTAGCATGTAGTTAATTATCCCTAAATTTTTACGGTCACACAGTGCAACTCAAATATGATAAACTTATTTGTTTAGCTTATTTAAAATTAATTATATATCACATTATATATAAAAAAATTTAAAAATATAATTTTATTTTATATCTTACATACATATTAAAATAATAACTAATTTTATTTTATATTATTTAAATATATAAGAACAAATAAGCTCGATTGGTTGGGCCAGGTCAGCTCAAACTAAATGTCGGAGGTCTTCGTAAACCCTTCAAATTTAACTAGTAAATAAGAGAAATAATGAATAATTAGTGTTGTATCTTTTTTGTAACCACCAATTTGATCAAAATTTACTCGTGATTTAGTAAGAATTAAATAGTCCCGAGTAGACAATTCAAACACTTTTGGGTTATATTTCTCGAATAGAATCCAACCCGAAACTTAAATTGGTCGACCCAATTAATCTGATATTTTTGGATCAAAATTGAGTCGAATTGTCGAGGTAGTTTGTAAAATTAATGATTGACCAAATTATTTAAATGAAACTTTAGATCAACATTTTATACCTCAATTTAAGTTTCAGTTTTGCTCACAAGATGAAATATTAGTTCTAATTATTTTGATATTTTCAGTAGTTTTAAATTTTTTTATAAATTATTTAAATTTTAGAAGTGCTTACGTACATATTTCTTAATTCTTTTTTAATTATATATTAAAATTTTTATATTTTTATTTTACAAATAAACCTTCTAAATCTTTTAAAAATAGCATATTTAGATTTTTTTTAAGATTTTTAAAATATTTTTTTGCTAATTATGATTATTTAAATGATTATTAACACGTATATACAAAATATTATAAATATATTTATAAAGCTATTAATTTTTTTTTTTAAAATTTTGAAAATTAAATTCTAAAATAAAAGAATATGGAATTTAATATATAATTGAAGAAAAATTAAAAAATATATGTATAAATGTCCATAAATTTTATGTATTTAAAATTAAATTTATTAATAATAATTTTTGAATATTATTTTTTGGAAAGAGATGAGCTTCAATAGTTTCGACCGGTTTCGATAGCTTCTACCGGAACTGATTCGAAAATACCGAAATTTTTAAAACTTTGCTTTAGATGCCTTGGAACTCAAGCAATTGAATTCATGACTGCAATGCATTCATTGTGCACAATTTCGGTGAGATTAGTTATATGAATTAGATTTGAAATCGAATTTGAACTCGTGATTCAATCGTCTGGATGTCAACGTTCCTTCACCTAATCAGAGAAGAAGACCGAAGAAATTCCTCCTTCTGAATAGAATGGAACAGCATTCCACACAGGGGAACTTAAAAAAATCCTCTTCTACTATTATTTATATTTTTCATGGCGTGACATAAGAGAAGGGGTGGTTAAATTATTAATAAAATTTACATCTATTATCTTCAAAGATCTATTATTTTTAAGAAATAATTACCTACATGCATACAATTTAATTTTATTTATGTCATATCCATCCATTCTTAGTTAATTATGCTATGCACATTCAAAATATTATAAAATCTTATATACACACATTTGAGTTAAAACTTAATCAAAATCTATTTGAAAAAAAAAATATTCTGTTAGTAAATCATTAAAGTTATATTTTTATTCTTAATGGTATATATATTTTTCTCTTCCTCAATACCACACTAAAGCGCTGATTTGTCCTTAAATCAATTCACGTCGTGGATGTCTTCTTCCTTTGCCGCCACCTAAACATCAAGGTTTTAGGATTTTCACTCAAAATATATTTAAATATCCTTAAAATAACATGATGAATGACTCAAATTTTTTGTAATTTAATTATAGTTAGGTTATTAAAAAATTATGATTACTCATTATAATAAAAATAAGTTAAAATGTGTGTATGTAAGATTTTATAATGTTTTGAGTGTGCATAGTGTAATTAACTAAGAATAGATGGGTAAGACATAAATAAAACTAAATTGCGTGGCATGTAGGTAATTATTCCTATTTTTAAACAGTACCCCCAAAGTCTATTATTTTCATGCAACACTCTTATTTAACTTCAAAAGTGGGATGCTGCCTGTAAATTTACCCCAAAATAAAGAATGTTTCCTGAAAATAATAGACTTTGGGGGTACCGCCTAAAAATAATAGATATTTGGGATAGGAGATGTAAATTTCTCAAATTCAGATTATATTATTATTATTATTATTTTGAATGATGATTTTTTTTTTTTGAAAATCAACAAAAACATCAAATTTTATGTTCTAAACAGAAGAGAGAAGCCAAAATGAAGGGTATATTTATTGTTTTCTCCCATGCAAGGCTGGCAATTTTAATGGAAATTTGAAACTCGACTAAAATTGACTCAAATTTTGATTCAAATGATTTCGAGATAAGTTATAAGTTAATATTGAGTCAATAGTGACTCGTTCTAAGTTATGCCTGAATTGTGTCAAAAATATATTAAAATATTTAAGATCAATTGTATTCAAAACTCTGAGATTGAAAGAACATTATAAATTAATTAGAATTTTTAAAAACTTTAATTTTAGTCATTAAAGTGTATAAATGAAATAGTTTTAATTTTTCTTTTTTTTTGAAAGTATCTCACTTTTCTGTTTGTCTTTTCTGATTAAAAAATATAATATTTGATTATGTTCGATTAGTTGAAATTATTTATACATTTTTAAAAACTATTATATCTCGATCATCTCCTTTCTTTAAATAATTTAATAAAAATCTAAAATTTAAAATCTAAATTTAAATATTCATAATTTAAAATAATATTTTAAAAAACTAAAAGCTAATATTTGAGAATAATCTTATGACATAATAATAAAAAGTTAATAATTATGTCTTAATTGAGACCAAATTATAGCTCTTATACAACCTTAGAGATCCAAATCTTAAAAAAGTAGTGACCAATTTGCAATAACCTTCCTACCTCAAGCTCTTGGATGCAATTTACCACATTTTTATTTATTGAATATTTTTGCATTTGGTATGGTGGCCATGTTTAAAGAGTACTTATTCAACTCTCATGAACCATATTATTTTCAAATACTAATTTTTATATAAATATTAATTTCAAGAAAATTCAAAACTTACTCAGAATCGAGTCATTCGAATAGAATTACTCGAATCAAAAAATTTTACGTTTCAATTAAAGTCTTATATTTCAAGTAGATTTAGAGTTGACCCAAACTCAACCGACGGGTTGCAAGCCCTACTCCCATCCTTCTTCAGCATAAATTACATGTATATCCAAATAATTTCATATAGTTAATAATTGAGTTATATTTTTAAAATTCTTTCAATCAATTTCTTATTTTGCAATTAGGTTCTTTCATTAAGTTTCCATTAATTAGAGGTAAACTTACAATGTCATCTTCAAAATGTAAGCTATGTAATAAATTTATAGGATAATTACCTACATGTCACAGTATTTAGTTTTATTTATGCCTAATTCATTTATTCTTAGTTAATTATGCTATGCACACTCAAAATATTATAAAATCTTATATATGCATATTTTAACTTATTTTTATTATAATGAGTAATCATAATTTTTCAATAACCTAACTATAGTTAGATTACAAAAAATCTGAGCCGTTAATCATATTATTTTAAAGATATTTAAATATATTTTGAGTGAAAATCCTAAAATCTTAATATTTAGATGGCGGCAAAGGAAGGAGACATCCGCGACATGAATTAATTTTAGGATATATCAGCGCTTTAGTGTGGTATTGAGGAAGAAAAAAATATGTACTATTAAGGATAAAAATATAATTTTAATGATTTATTAACAGAATATTTTTTTTTTCAAATAGATTTTGATTAAGTTTTAACTCAAGTGTGTGTATGTAAGATTTTATAATATTTTGAGTGTGCATAACATAATTAACTAAGAATAGATGGATAAAATATAAATAAAATTAAATGATGTGGTATGTAGGTTATTATTTCTAAATTTATTAGAGGAAATAAAGACTATTAACACCTCTGAAAGGATTATTATCAAAAAAAAAAAAAAACTCACCTCTGAAAGGATTGGCATGGATATACTAATGTTTTATTTATTTATAATTTTCAAAATTATATAATTAAATCATTGACATGACGTGATATGAAACAATTTTATATTTTTAATGAATTTAATAACATTAAAATGAATCTAATTGAAATATCAGATAATAATTATAGACATTTAAGCGATGATTTAATGAAAAGAAATTTAAACATATAAAATGATATTTGATTATCTGAAACTATAGGTACTTGTACCTAATTTACTCTTGACATTTTTATATCACTAATTCAAGCATGAACGACGCGGACGGCCGCACCGGGCCACCCGTGGGGACGTCACCACGACGGCGACCCCGCCGGCTCCGTTACCGTCAATCGTAACGCCGTTGACGGTTACTGGGCATGAAGGACCCACCCCGCAAATATAGTCGTAATCTTAATTAATTAACTAATTCCTAATCCCCAAATAGAGAAATAATTAATTAAATAAATATTAAAATGGGAATATCATCAACAGCATTTTAATGGTGGCGCATTTGGAATTATGCGCCAGGGTGCTACTCTACTAGGATCCTTTCTTGTGGAATAAATTTATATCCGGGTCCCTGATATTTGTCTAATTACTAATAAGTATAAATAATTGATTTAATGGTAATTAGAATATGACTGAATATACGGAGTTTCTCCGAGTTCAGTAGGAAGAGAATTTATATGTATAATTTAAATTCACACTATTATAATTCTTAATTGAAGTGAAAAAAATATCGTATTTGCGAAAAATGAATAAAAAAGGTAAGACTGAATATTTTTTTAATTTTAAGATTGAATATTTAAATTAATTACAATTAAATTTTTGAGTTTGATCGTGAACTATGGTCCATCAAACCTACTTAAACTCGCTAAAGAAAAGGATATATAAATCATTAGATACAAATGATATGATTTACATTTAAAAGTAATAAAAATTGAGCTATTGAACACAAATTTATTTTCCATTTTTCAAACAAATGTTAAATTCAATAAAAATTCATAATTTTTGTTTATTGTGACCCAATTGAAAATTGCAAACTGATCTAAGGACAATGCTAAATTGCGGCTCTATTTCAAATTAGCTCACATGTATTCAAAATAGCAACACTTAAATCCGCAAGTTAAATAGAATTTCATTATATCTATTTGAATTTCCTGAAATATGTATTCATACAAGATTAATTTAGACATTTAGCATGAAAAATCATACTTATTATTGTTCAAATATAACATTTAACTCAAAAAATTCATATTTATTCGTATTTTTATAGACTAGGACCTAACATAAAGATACAAGCTGTTCAAGAGACTGTCACAAAATTAACATAATGCGTTAATTTGAGATTGTGGGACTTATGTTCCATAGAACTCAACCTGAGACACCCATATGTAATTTATCCTTTAATTTAATTTAATGGCCCTTAAAACAAAGGATTAGTGGGTGGAGAAGCCGGAAAGGCCTACCTCGTTAGAGATGGGATTCCTCACGTCTCTCTGCAGTGGTGGTGGTGGTGAGAGGTAAAAAGTTGAGATAGAGAGTGAAAGTGAATAGAGAGAGTGGTGCCGGTGGTACTGTTGTACTCAAAACACCACTGTACATTCATCTTCAAATTCGTATACGTTGACGTGTAATTTCATCAGACGATTGAATGAACCTGGTTTATCGCGAATGCAAGCATTCTCTAATTGCCGAAGAATTGTGTGTGGTCGGGAAAACAAGGAATGAATGTGAGAGGAATACAAACGGGAGAAAAATAAGGCATTTAATTAGACTGCAACTTCGCGATAAATCAACAATAACAAAAAGCAGTAAAATCAAGTAAACCGCAACTCCAAAAATACTTTTTCGGTCATATCCAACTACGACAATGGACTTGGATCAATGCAGCTTTCATGCATCTATATTGACGAGAAAATATTAAGAGTCAACATCATCGCGTTGTGGATGAACTCCAATCAAGATCATACGTGTCGATCTTTATCTCTTGGGCTTCTTTAATTACACTTATGTATAAGATTTAGATTGATGTATATATTTTAGAATTAGTAATACATAACTTGAAATATATACAATGCATTCATTAAATAAAAAATAAATTGATTAAACTGATCATGAAATGGGTCCTTATCAATCTCTCCTTTTATCCGATCTACAACTTCTATTTGGCTTCAGTATTGGCGTATTGATCAAGCAAACACCGCCCATCTCTTGATGCTGATATGAGGCACCTCAATCAGATCGGACGGCTCATAATCATCCTCACAGCTTTTCTCTTCCCATCCACTCCCACTTGACAAAGATCATGACTCTATCACTTATAAGAAAATTCCAACATATTTTTCTGCATTATCATCATTTCCGTGAAGCTGCCTAATTGCATTACAAATATGCCGCGTGACTAATCCGACCCGCCCGATCCGGCTCAGCCAGACTCATAACTTTGCAGGCAAATGCATGCATGCACGCACGTGGATTCATGGCTTTCAATCCATCTATTATAAATTTATATATATGTATAAGGAAGGATGGAATTCATATTACTAATTTATATTTACAAAAAGATGGAAAATAATAATAACAAAAAAAGAAAAAATTTATATACCTTTTTTTCTCCACTCATATTTATATATTTCTCTATCTTCTACGGCTTTAGGGCTTTCCACATTTATTCTAAGTATCCACACCTTTTTCTTTACTCTATTTTTTTTTTTTTAATTTCTTTTTTCGGCTTCAGAAGGGGGCTCGGTGAGGGATGCCCTTTCGCCGGGAAGTCCGGTAGTTGACGATGGGTGGGGTGGTGGGGGAGGTGGTGCTGCTCCGGCCGCCTTCTTCGTCCCACAACCTCCACCCTTCTCTGGCGGAGGCCGGCACCGGAAGCGGCAAGGGCAAAGCTGTCGTCTTCCGGAGCTTCTTCGGCGTCAACGACTCGTCGGATTCCGATCCCTCCCTGCCCGGCTTCGGCCGGAGAGCGAAGCTGAGCTCTGGGTCACGCTTCATTCCGCCCAGCTGCAATGAATAACACAAGAGGAAGACGATCGATGATGCTCTGCTTTGAGAACAGAGAAACAGGGGAAGAAGTAGAAACAGATGGCGATTCTCCTACAAAGGGCAAAAGAAGGGGGAGAAAGTGATTGGGTATTGCGTAAAACGCCGCAAATGTGACATTTTTCTATAGATTCGCCAATTTGATGGAAAGCCGCCATTGGAATGCAGCTGGAAATCCATCGGTGTTTCTCCATGGAAAATAGAGGAAGAAAGAAGAGAAAAAGGGGAAACCTTGCATCCAAGAGAGCAGAAGCGGAAGGAATCGAGGAGGCTTCGGCAGCAAATCTCGCAGGTGTTGGTCACCCCCTTTCCCGGCCTGGGCTGCGGCCGCTCGTTCAAAAAAACGATCTTTGCGCTGTTGATAATGTAGGTTTGCACGCCGGAGATGTCTATGAACTTGGTCACCTCCGATACCCTAATCACGTTGTGGTAGGAAGACCTCCGAATCTGAAAAAAAATAAAACTTTTAGATTGAAGAAGAAGATGATGATGATGATGATGATGATGAGAGACCTGTACGAAGTGGTGATCTTTGTGATGGCCCAGGCAATAAGAACAGAGGGCTCCGCCCATACAGTCCAAGCAGTACATATTGCATTCGCTCTTACTGGAATCACCGTGAACTCTGCAGGGGACGAAGAAGCTCGTCTTCAGAAGAGGGCGCAGCCATGGAGGAGCCCTATCGTCGTCTCCCATTTCCATCATCGGGCCGACCTATCAGATTCTCACGATCAGCGGAAATAGAATGGGGTGAAACCTGCGCTTGGGTAGTTCCCGGAGTGGAGGGGGGATTACCATGACCTTCTTCTGCTTCGTCCTTAGAAAATCGATCTTTTGGCAGGCCTCGAAAGCCAGGGCGCCAGGTCGGACGAGGAAGACGCAGAACTAGAGAAAACAATGAGGAATGACAGTTTTTTCTCTCTCGCAGAAACAAAACAAAGAATGAATTTATGATCGGAAATAAGAGTTTTCTTACTATCGAATGCTACCTTTTAAAGTCGAGTCAACAGATAAAATAAAACCCCAAATTGAGGAGGCAATTCAACATGAAGCAGCAAAGCAGAGAAGCTAAAAACCTCAGAATGAAAGAAGAAGAAAAGGAGAGAGAGGGAGAGAGAGACTAGAGGACGGCGGAAGTTCTTCGGAAATTTGTAAGGCGGTTCGCGAAGAAGCGAGAGAGAATACCTCTCAACCGTTCAAAACGAAACACACGGCACTGATAGAATGAGGAGTGTTGGATTTTTCTCTAAAACAAAATATTATAATATCGTTAGGCGGTGATATTAATCTGATCAAATTGTAAAATACCACGAACATAACATATTGTAATTGTGCGGTAATCTAATTTTTGTTTATTTAAAAGATAATTTCGATTTTTTATTTATCAAAACATACTTTTTTTCATATATATAAATATATTATTAGCAATAAAATTTTTAAAATTTTGATTAACTCTTTTAAATTCTGTAGCGCAATATTTTGTTTAACAGTAAACAATTATTTGTATTATAATAAATTATTGAAAAATGTAAATGACTTTATCAAGATGAGATTTAGAGGGTATTTAATTTAATATTATTTTAATATTATGAAATATTATTTAAATACAATAATTACTTAATTTAATAATATGTATAGATAATATTTTAAAAAATTATCATATTTTACTTAAAAGATAATATCTATATATTATGATATGTCCTTATTTAGTTGGGGTCAAAAATTTTTCAAATTTTTTTAAAACTATTTTTATTAATATTTTATATTTATTTCACATAATATATATAATTAAATATTAAAAATTAACTTTATTTTATATTCTACACAAATTTTAATTTTAAAAATTAACTTTATTTTTATCCTACATGCATACTTCAATAAAAAAATCAACTTTATTTCATAACTAAGATAATTCTTAATAACTAAATATATTTATTTCACGTCATGATATTAAAATATTTTACTTTCTCTTTCTACTTTAAAAAAAACTTAAGACATATTAAAAATATACACCAACTAAACGAGGCCATAAATTACATAATATAATACCAATATAATATTAAATTAAATACCTTCTTAGATAATCATATTTAAGGGATATTTGGTTTAATATTGTCTTGATGCTATGTGATGTTTTCTTTTTTTAAGAAGATTATGTGATGTTATTCAAAGAAAATAATTATTTAGTTTGACGATATCTTTAAACAATCTTTTAAAAAATTATAAAATTGTTAATAAAAATGTAATATAGCATAATATCAACATAATATCGAATCAAATGTCACCTAAACTTTTTTAATATTAATAAAAAGTTATTTGTTAGTCTTTTGGTGAGAAAAAAAATAAATTAGTTAATATATGTTGATGCACAAAACTCATGAGCACATCAAAAAAAAATTTTGTTATGGAAAAAGTACAAAACAGTGGGTCCTATCATCTCGAAGAGAACCTGTCGAAGAACTCAAAAGAAAAAATTATGAATCTTTTACGATGAATTTATAGTAAAGAGCATTATCACTGTGATGGTCCCTCGGTGTTGTGGCAAGTACAGTACCTGTGCTTTCAAAGACTTTTAAACAACAACTTTAAATGTCTGTAGCAAGCACATTGACCCTTGACTTGACCTGATTTATACGGTGTGTACGATCAATTAATATTTTTTAGTTTATGTGATTTGGGGTGATTTGGGGTGATTTGAGGTGGAACCATTAATGGATACAGTTTGACGCTACTCCTTGGAGAAGGTCCTTGGCGCCTTTCTACTTGGCTAAGTCACACCACATATAGGAGCCAGATTTGAAGCTCGGATCTAAATATAACAGTTGCAAAATAGAATTTTTTACACTCTTATGTGATTTAACCCGTTAAAGATGATCAGACCCATAATAGGCCTCGTTTGGTTCGAGTTTTTTTTTTAGATAAAAAAAAAAATTAATTTATTTTTTAAATTTAATATTAAAAAATTTTATTTTAATATTAAAAAATACGTAAGATGTGAAATAAAGTTGATTTTAAAATTTATTTTTGTGTTAGATGTGTAATAAAGTTAATTTTTATAGTTGAAATTTGTGTTGAACTAAAAAAAAACATCAAAACAAACGATACAAGAACAGCAGTTCCTAGTAAATTTCTAAATGTAAAGACACAAGAATGATTTTTTTGATTTCCAATAATATCCATGGCCATAAAGCCAACAATTTTCAATCAAAAAATATTATGTACCTTTTAGATAACGAATTTGGCTTCATAATACGTAGAATCGGATACAAATTTGAAGTAGCTTTGAATAAGTGAAGTGGCTTCGCTTAAATTCATGTTGCAGAAGGATTTGGCTTCATAACTTTAAAATAGCTTGAAGTTCTTTTTTTTTTTTTAAATTCGGCTTTATCGATTAAATAAAAATGTTGAATTGAATTGCCTAACCTATGATCTTTACTGTCATTTTTTTCAAATATTTTTTTGGAAACAAATTTGAATAAATTATCATTTATTTCAGTTTTTCTTGATGGCTTAATATCTTTAGTGTTCATTAGGGGCGATAATTTTTTGGCTTGATCTATGAGCTCAACTTAAATTTGACCCAACTTAACCGGATATGAATTAAGCTAATATAGTTTGGGTTATAAGTAGACCTACTCAAATTTACACCTTATAAGAGGACTTGGGTACTAATTGATAGGTTGACTCGACGACAACTCATTAATAAACTATTTATCAGAATTAGTATATATTTTTATTTTTAATATTAATTATTATATGTGTATTACAAAATCTAGTTATATCTTTAATGTTCTTAATTAAAGTTTATAATTATATAAATTTTTTTTACAAATATAAATAATATTATATAAACTTCAATTATATATAAATTGTGATAATTAATTGATATATTTTTTTTTATTACTAATATTTTTTTTTTCACAATACTTTATCTCTTTTTTTGAAGTATTTTTTTAAGGAGTTAAGATTAGAATTAGAATAATAATTCATTTTAAAATTTTGATTTAAAAGTTCTGTTATATATCTTAAATAACTGACTAATAAATTAGTTAATTATAATTTAAAATTTTAATTCACTAGATTATTCAATGAATTAAGTGTTAATCTACTGAATAATTTAGTGAATTTAAATTCTAAATTATGATAAGTAAATTGATTATTTATTAAAGCTGTGTAATAGTTTTTTGATTAAAATATTAAATATGCAAATAAATTATTATAGTTAAAGAAATTCTCATCAACATAAAATCTATTTATATAATTAATCCGCTGAACAATTTATGAAAAAATATAAAAAATTAAAACTATAATTTATTTAAATATTTTTTAATCTAATTATCTCAATACTTGTTCAGCCTATTATTTTAATTTATAACATAATATTTATTTCATAAAACTTGACGAACAGCTTGTATAGCAGATATCTGTAGATGTGGCACTTTAGTTAGAAAGGAAATAAGAAGATATCTTTTAGGGGACGTTTGGTGTATTGTTATCTTTATATTATGTTATATAATCTAGATGTCATGACATTCAGATGTCATCTTTTAACTAATAATTTTATAATTTAAAAAAAAAATATTTGTAGATGTCATTAAATTAAATAATTATCTTTTCTAGATAACATAACATAACATCAAGATAACATTAAACTAAACGCCCTCTTAATCTTATTGAAGCACATGCGTAACATATTTTAGCATCTACCAAATAATGTGTAAGAGATAGACAAGGGCTAAGAATGAACTGAGTTTAAGCTGCACCAAATGCAACTCAAGTTCGATTCAGCTCAATTCTATTTGAGTTAGAGCCAGCTCGTGCAAACTTCAAGTTGGCTCATGCCTTAGTCAGGCTAACTCAAACAACTAAAAAAGTAAAAATAAGTTGTTGTTGCTAGGATAACTCTATATCGAGCGATTATCTATCTACGAGCCATGCTCTCGCCTCTACCTTTAGCGATGCTTAGATCTTTTACTTTTTTCGCTGAATAGAAGTATTCTGTCTTATTTTGGCCCAACGACAGGTGGACGACTGAGATATGTCTAAAAAATTCATATGTTAACAACAACCATAATTGATTCACTTGAAAAACAGGATTGATGTTTTCATGTAGGGTTCCTCTAAGTTTGGAAAAGGTTGAGGAGACTTTCCTACTAGCATCTATAAGGAGCTTTAATGGGGCAGATGAGGAGAAACATGTGGTGGGACATCTAGAAAGTCTTGAAATTATAAAAATAAAAGGAAGGATTTATTACTTTTAGGTCTCTTAATTAGAAGGTCCTTTGCGCATAGTCCACAATTCCTAATTTGGTTTAATTAAAAAGGTGTATTGATTCAATATTATCTTGATGTTATATCATATTATTTAGAAAAAAATTAATTAATTTAATGACATATATAAATAATAATTTTTTTATAATAATTTTTTTTTAATATTTTCACTTAAACTCTAACATCTAAATATTAGAATATATAGATGATATAACACAATGTAAGATAACATTGAACCGAACTCATGCGTTAATCCAATTTATTGAACATATTACTTGCAATTTTCACAAACCTAAGACCAATATGAAATGGCCTTGGACCTCAAGGACTTGGTGGTAATTAAATATAAAAAAGGAAGAGTAAATTTCATCCAGGCTCCTGATGTAGGAGAGGTATTGCAAATTGGTTTCACCTTTTTAAAAATTTTAATTTGGATCACTAAGATGTTAAAGTGCTACCATTTTTAGGCTTTCTTTTAGAATCTCACTATGTACACTGACTTCTTCTGATGAAAAATATAAAATTTGATTATTTTTTAATTAATTTGAATTATTAATATATTTTAAAGGACTGTTGCATCCTTCTATTCTTACTTTTTTTAAAATTTTTAATAAAAATGTAAAATTTAATTTTTTTCATTTCTTACTTTCTATACACTAAAAATTTAAAATTAAAAAATATAAATAATAATATTTCAAATTTATATTTTAATTTTTTTTTAAAAAAGAATAATCTTATAATATATTAGTAAAAACTTAACAATTGTGTCTTAATGGAAATTAAAACTGTTGTAATTTTGCAACATTAAAGATTCAAATTAAAATTATTAAAAACTTAATATTAATTGGCAATATCATTCTGGCCATAAGGATCAAAAGCAATTTACTGTAAAAAAAAGGGAAATTTACATCTTTTACCCCTATAAATTTTTTTTACAAGCAACACCCTCAAAATCAAATATTTATAGATAATACTCTTAAGTCTAATATTTTCAGACTACACTCTTATTTTGAATGTGAATTTATTGCCAACACTCTCACTCTAATTTCTATTTCGAGATGTCTTTTGTAAATATTTAATTTAAGAAGTGTCATTTGTAAATATTTAATTTAAAAGGTACTGCCACCACTGAGAATGACTTATTTATTTATTTGGTTGGAGGATAAATTTGGGTAAAGAAAGAGAAAATATTTTATTTTATAGAGTTGATGAAAAAAAAAATATTTTAATATTGGGAGGTGTGTAGGATGTAAAATAAAGTTAATTTTAAGGTTGAAATTTATGTTAGATGTGAAATAAAGTTAATTTTTAAGATTGAAATTTGTGTTGAATGTGAAATAAAGTTATTAAAATTTATAATAAATTTTAAATATTATTATTATATTTTTTTGCTCAATTTTAAGCATTTACCAAACAAGGCTGAAGCCAATAGATATAACTTTTCTTAAAAAATATTATATTTCACAAAATAATGAAGTACATCATTGTCAGTGCTCCAATTAGGAGGAACCAATCTCAATCTGTTTTTAATTGTTATATCTTGTATATTAATGATAACTTAGATCAAAATGATATGAGATGAGCTGTATTTGGCCCAATATGTATAAACTAAGTATGATTACATAAGCTTATATTAGATATTAACTAGTAAGCATGATTCAGCATTAATGTTGAAGGCCAGCCAATTTTGTGTAGAAAAATACCAAGATATGTATTAGATGATATGCTAAATGCAAGTACAAAGAAAAAATATTTTGATATATCAATAAATAACTTTGAAATTATCATTATAGATGAATTAATGTTTAAATAGTAGTATTTGGTTCAAATACATTGAAATTAGATTGATAAAGTACATCATTATAAGTTATAATAACTTGGTATGTATGGAGTTGATATCTGAATGCATGTATTCATCATAAATTCATAGAGATAGCTATAAATAGTTGTATAATTGTAAGTATTCAATTAAAATATATTAATATGTAATGAATTGATGTATAATTGGTATCTATATCATAATTATTTCTCAAATATAATTAAATATTCTTGAATAGTTGTGTAATTGTAAATATTCGGTTAAAATAATTTACTATGTAAAGAATTGATATCTAAATGTGTGTATTTAGCTTAAACTCATTGATATAGTAAAGAATAGTTGTCGCATTACCAATGTTCTATTAAAATATATTAATATATAATAAATCGGTTGCCAAAAACATGTATCTAGTGTACATCTATATATGTCTAAATACTTGTGCAATTGTTGATATTTAGTTCAAATAGTATTATATGAATGGAATCAGTCTCTAATGCAAGTATTCATTATATGTAGTTGATATATAATTGAATAATTATAAAATTATAAGTATCTATTAAGATACTTTTGATAAGTGTTAAATTATTATCCAAGTATTTGCATGCTATTCAAATATATTGAAATTATAATGAAAATTTGTATAATTGCAAGAATTCATTTAAAATATTTTAATATGTCATGAATTGATCTCTAAAAATATGTATTCATTTGATTTTTTTATCTCCATAGATTCATAATTTATGTTTACATGAAATTTTTAATAGTATCGGCTCTCTTGGAGAAGTCATCTTCTTTAAGATTAAAAATATCCGTCGGATAAACTGAAAAAGAAAAGATCTACGACTAAAAAAGTCAGCTAAAACTCCATTTTATTTAAAAACGTTATTTTATATTTTATATAAATTTTAATATTAAATAATTATTTATTTTCACGCCCCCACACAATTAAATTTATTTAATAATATTCAACATTTTTAAAAAAATTTATGAAAGTTTTTTATTTTTATTTTTTCTCTTGGATCAAACTATGTGATATGTCAAATTTGTTCGAAATGAGTTAACAAAAATATGATATCTGTTTTTTGACGTTACAATTTTAAAAATATATATTCTTTTGGGAGAGATTTGCCCAAAGCACAGATTTTTTTTTTTTTTTGTTAATATTTCTAGAGATTACGTACCTATAAAGTGCAATATCAATAGACAACATGACACTTTAATTTTCTCGCTATAAATGTATATCTCATATCACAATTATAAAAATATTATTTATTTTAATTTTAGAAAATAACATGACTTGAATATTTTTTAAAATTATTATATTTTAAGCATGTTTAATTAGTGAAATTAGTGAAAGATTTTTTTTTATATTAGTAGTGAAAGAAATTTTTTTTTTTTTTTTAATTAGTAGTGAAAGAAAAGTTCACCCACAATAGCATCCACATCAATATTACGTGTGCTATTCTCTTCTTTCCCAAATGCACTTCTTACTCATCTTCTTTATTAGTTATTTGCCCCCATTGTTATTTTAAATAAGTCACATTATAAGATAAAACTAATATGTAATTTCCTTGTCTTCTTTCTTGCTTACCTCAAATTATTGTATTATTAATATAATGAGTTGGCAAGTGGCCGTCTCACGTATGCTCGAGTTTGCGCGTCTGATTATAGACTGTAGGGGGAGTTTAAGAGTGAATATATAGAAGAGAAAATAAAATGAATAGTAAAAATATTTCTAAAGAAGAAACAAATAATTCGTACAACGGATTAGCAATCCGACACTTTAGTCTACTTAGAAATTCCCCCATATTTAAAACAGGAAGATTTTGTATGAGATGTTAGACGTGATGTCAAGATTAAAAAAAATTCTCATTTTCGGATCAGGTGGGGGTGAGATGGGGGTTGTTAACCAATTAGGTTTACGATAAAAGATAGAAGTCGATCACTGATCTAATAGCAAATGAAAATTATAGAGTAATGACAATAAGCGATTAAGTTTAGTACCTACTTAGGGTTCAACTTCATTGCATCGTTAGAATCCATATTGTGTATTTGAAGCAGTTGACCTCCTTGCTCGTCTCACGACACAATTTTTTTTCAGTAATTCTTTCTCTCTCCGAAAACTTTCTCAAGAAAATTTATTAGCATTTCTAAAAAATTGTAATCTTTAATTAGTTAATGAACATTGTAGCACGTCAGTTTTTTTTTTTTTTAAAATTACTTTGGTGCTTATTTCATAATTAGGAAAAATAGAAATAGAATTTTAATATTTAATTTTGGTTAAATAATTCTTCCAATAATAAAATTTAATGCAGGTGTCAATGCTGGCCTTCTTGGAGCTTTCTGATAACAATATATATAAGGAAAAGATTTCAATATTAAAGTCAATGGTTAAATTATATTTGGGCCTCTGAAATCCTGGGGATGCTTCTCATAGATCCACGTGATTTACGTTGAAGCCTTTTGATTTTATTTTATTTTATTTCATCTCACAGTTGGTTCTTCAAGTTTATGCCTCAAGTCGAGCAAATTATTTCATTGCAAAATTTGTTAATTTAGATAAAGAGTTGATCTTACATCCGAGAAATTATTGAACACAGATTTTATTAATCAGTTAGTCCAAGGAGGACTTGATGAGAATGGAGGAAGTTAGAGAAAGTGCAAAAGAGTGTTGTTATTAATTTTTCTAATATTATTAGGAGTAGAACATAAATATGATATTTCAAAAAATTATGAATTAATATAAAATAATTTCACATCTTACATAAATTCTATAATAAATATCATCTTTTAATAAGGTTATTTTCATCTAGTTTTTTATTAAAAAAATATATAATTACTATTTATACAAGGATGTCAACAAAATAGAGATTAAAAAAAAAAGAAAATAATAATTTTTAATAAAAATATCAATTTTATTTCACATTTTAAATTAAAATAATAATAATGGGGGGTTTGACTGTAGAATAGACCTGGAATTGAGCGTGTTGTCGCCAAGGCCTGATGATTTATGCATGAATTTTATTTTTTTTCCGATATTGAGTTTAAGCCCATTCTATTGACTGAATGTCCTATTAAATTAACACAAAATATATTTTAATTATAAAAAATTATATATTTTATTATCAAAATTAAAAATATTTTATCAAAATTAAAAATATTATATATATATTACATTAAAATTATATAATTTTATATTATTTTTGAATAAAATTGTACTGTAATATAAATTCTGAGCCTTGAAATGCTGACTTATAATCCATAATAATAAATTATATGCTATAAATTATTTTAATACAAAAAACTAAATTCTAAATCTTAGATCCTATTTATTTGATCGTTAAAAATTAACCTGAATTAATTTTAACTAGATATATTATATCACACATAAAATTTAATATTAAAAATTAATTTTATTTCATATCCTACATCATTACTAAAATATTAACTAATTTATATCATATCTCTCACATATTCTAATATAATAATTAATTTTATATTACATAATTTTAATCATGTTAAATTTAATCTTATAAATAAACAGATCTTAAAGCTTAAACTTTAACATGATACTCTAGCCGTTTGTTTTATAAATTAGTTATATATAAAACAAAATTTAAATTTAATTTATTAAAATAAAAATTTTTATTATAGATTTGCAAACTATACAAATAGAATAAGATTAATAAAAATATATCAGTGATTTAATTTATAAAATTTTTCAAAAAAATCTCATGAAATATGTAATTCTATAAGATTTTGGTGTGTGGTATATATAATTTTTTATTTTTAATGATAAAAATATAATTTTTTTATAATTAAATCTTCCCGACTTATAAAAGCAACAAGTTGTTTGATTTTATATTATTGAATATCAATGCTCATAAATTTTAGTGATATAATAGACTTGTAGATTTTTTTTCAAAATTTGATTTTATAAGTTTAAATTTTGATATTCAAATTTGGTCTAAGTTTCAATTTGGTAAATATCATATTGATTTAGAATAAAGTTTAAAGGTTTGTTTGTTTAGCTAGATTAAAATTAATTAAATTAATTTTAATCAAGTGTGTTACATGATATAAAAAATTAATTTTAAAATTTAATTATATTTCACATCACATATAATTTTAAATAGAAAATTAAATTTATTTTATATTTTACATATATATATATGTATATTAAATAATAGCTAACTTATATTACATCTTAAATATATTTTAACATAATAATTAATTTTATTTCACAATATTCACATCTTTTAATAAAAAATATCTCCATTTAATATTTAGTTTAAATTTTGTTAAAATTAAGTCTTAATACTCCATTTATTTTAAAATTAAAAATTAATTTGATTTAATTTTAACCTGACATATCACATCTCATATATAAAATTTAATATTAAAAATTAACTTTATTTCACATCATACACATATTATTAAAATAATAATTAATTTATATTACATCTTTCACATAGCTCAATATAATAACTAACTTTATATTATACCTCTCATATATCCTGATATAATAACTAACTTTATTTTACATTATTCACAACTTTTAATAAAAAAAATTTTATTTAAATTTAATTTTAATCTTATTATTAAATTTTACAGACAAAAAGACCATGTTAATTATCTATTAGATAAAAAAATTTATTCATATAAAATCACAAAATTTTATGCAAAGAATTTATAAAATTTATATAATTTGACTTGAATATTAAATAATTATTATCTATTTATTAAAATTTAAAACTTTTTAAAATATGAAAAAATTATTATGTATTTGTTATTATTACATTTTCATTACAACATAGCAGGCCAACCTTGTGATTGTGGATATTTAAATTTTAGATCCCATTATTTGCAAAGTTAATTTTTAATTAAATTAAAATTAAATTTAAATAAAAAAATTTTTTTAAAAAAATTATGAATAATGTGAAATAAAATTAGTTATTATATTGAGATATATAAAAGATATGATATAAGTTAGTTATTATTTTAATATATATGTAAGATGTGAAATAAATTAATTATATGATGTGATATATCTGTTTAAAATTAAATTAAGTTAATTTTAAGCTGATAAATAAACAGTTTAGATATAATTTTGTACATATCATATTATAACTTTAAGGGTAAATTGTAAGTAGGTCTAATTTTTTAAAAATTACTCAAATTAGTCCATTAGTTTTAGGTAAGTGAAACTAGATTTAAAATTTAGTTTGACAGTAAAAAAAATGTATGAAATGATATTTTTATTCTTAAAATTCTCTCACTCTCTCTTTCTCTCTCTCTTCTGAGGAGTGAGGCAGCAGCAATGGGGGAAATGAGTGGCCGAGATCTGGCTGCCGTAGAGAGATCCGGCTGGCCCATTGCTGCTACCTCACTCCTCAGAGGAGAGAGAGAGAGAACTCAGCAACTCATTTCTCCCATTGCCGTTGCCTCACTTCTCAGAAGAGAGAGAAAGAGAGAGAGAGCGAATTTTAATGGTAAAAAAGTCTTTTCATATATTTTTTTATTGTCAAAACTAAATTTTTGGACCAATTTGAGCAATTTTTAAAAAATTAGACCTACTTGCATATGCGATAAAATAACAGGGACCTACTTGCAATTTACCCTAACTTTAATTACATATTACTTCTGTTTAATTACTATAAACACATCAAAAATCTTAAATTTGTTATATCCACATACTTGAGTCAACTGCTATCACAGTAATTAACCATGGTTTTCCCAATAAAAGATCTAATCCGTTTATCAAATTAATCTATTACTTCTAAGTCAAAACCCTAACTTTCTTGATGCTTCTCGTCGTCGGCTGATCGCGTAAGCTCTGGAGATGGCAGAGTCCATCTTCTTCTCTAACCCTACTCTCTCTCTCTCTCTCTCTCTCTCTCTCTCAATTCTTCTTGTTGTTCGACGTTGCAGGTGAGCTCCTAGCCGGCTCCAGTTTCACCTCTAAATCACTTGATACTTCTGTGGTGGTGCACGTGTAGATCTCGCCTCGGAGAACTCTTGCTAATACGAGGTGTTATTCTACCCTTTCTCTTTAATGGCATGGTTAAGGTTTTAAAGAAACATTTTTTCTTTGATACATTTCTTGGTTTAAGTGATGAAAATTTACAATTTTTTGGATTTCAATCTACTTCTTTCATCTATGTTTTGTTTAAGGGTTTAAGATTTGGGTTTCAGTCTTGTCCTTCAATCTATGTGTTTTTTTCTTTTGAGGAATTGCGATCATGCGTGTATCCTTGCTATTTTTTCAGTGAAAGTTTAGCTAAGAGTTTTCAGAAATTTTCCATCACATTAAATGTGGTCATTGGTTGAAATATGATGGTGGAAAGCAAAAAACAGTTCACGTTGATATCGATTTACTCAGTTTTTTTGAATTGAAAGGAATGATAGAAGATATATGTCCATGGCTTAAAGGACATACGTTTGAGTTGCATTTTGTCTTATCTAATTCGATAGAAGTCTTATCTAATTCTTCACCAAAGCAATATCAGTGCATTAGTACAGATCTAGATGCTCAAAAAATGAAGAGTCTTAGTGAGAACAACTACAAAAGTGAGATAGTAGTCATTGCTAAAAGTCATGGGACGCCTATGTCTACTCAACCATTCAGGAAGGCAAAGAGAAAGAACAAGCCAACCACCAAAGAGGAAAGTATATTTGAGATTTTTTCTGAAGATTTAGCTGTTGTAGGACATATCTGATCAGAGTTACACCATGTAATTTAGAGGAAAGTAGGTTCTCATTAGACTCTGATTCAAAATCTGAATTTACTCCTCTTTCTGAGTATAAGTCTATCACTTTAGTTCTATTTTTGAGTCTAAAAATGATTTCAAACAAGCATTGCCATGGAGAGTGAGAGCTGCTTTTTGTGATGCAGGTCAAACATATAATTACCAAATTGGAACACAAGCATGAGTGCCAAGGAGGTAATTAAAATGGAAAAATATGGCTACAAGTAGTTGGATTGGTGAAATAATCAAAGAGGATAGTGAGAGCAAACCTAATGTTACTCCGAATGAGGTGCAGTGATGCGGAGCATCACTTCTACTGACTTCGACGTCGACAACATCATTAGATCGGGATGACTTCACAGTGTTATTTCTTTTATCTCATGCAACTTATACAGCTTCATGGTTTGGAGCTGGGGAATGATGTTGAACATTTTCTGATGGGGATGATGGTGGAGAAATAAATGCAATTAATGAAGAATGCTGGTCGGTCACCAGCTCTAAGCTAAATAATTCTCATCGGCAAAGCCATAGGAAATTTTGGGAAGCACAAACTGTTATCTTTTATTCCACTTCACAGTACTTAAATAGACAAAGTAACATGGTAGTTAGTTAAAATCTAACTACCCATAAATTACAAATTAAAGTCAAATAATTCAAATAACTAACAATAACAAAGTCAAAGCCAAAAATAACTAAATAAAGATTAAACTACTCACATTGATTAAGTCAATTCAAAAATGTATCTGACTCGTATGAACTCGAGTTTTGGATCTTGTGACGGGTTTATTTTTTGACTTGGTTTTTGTATTTGAGTGGCTCATTCTGTACTGCATCATTTTCGGTGAATATTTGAATGAGATTTATGTTATTTTTGGGTCATAATGAGCTCATGGTTTGGAGTTACTGATAAGTTATTTCAATCTAATTTTATATCTGTTTTAGAGCTTCACTATTTGACTGATCTTATTTGTTTAGCAGCTATGAAGTTGATCTGATTTTTTATTTGCTTGTTGCTTAAAAAATAGCATAGTTGAGCTGAACTTCTGTAATTCAATCCAAATGTCAACTTCTAAAGTCTTGCATTCAATCTCAAATCTATGAACTTAAGTGTCAGGCAAACCAGTCATTTATCAGCTTCACATATCTCACTAGCATCCAGATTGCGTCCATCGCCTGTTCTTTACTCCATTTTCTTTCATTTCATTCTCCATATGCCACTACCAGGCATAATGCTAGCTGCTATTAGTGATCAAAGAAGATGAATTTCCTTAAAGTGCATTGCATTTAATAAGATTATGCCTTGCTCCACCTCATTCTTCTAAACTGAACGACTACCAACCACATTCTGTGAAGTGAAATTCATATCCGGCAACTTGAAACAGACCAATTCTGCAAAGAAATCAAGTGAAGAGAAGATTATCTGTCTGCTTGCCTTCCTCAAATGCTTGTAAAATAGAACAAAAACTAATAACATTGGAAAATGAAATATCACAAATTTGTGAAACTTAACATTTACCAACTTAATGAGTGAAGACAAGAATTGCAACTTAATTTCAAGAGTCCTACGCACCCTTATAATTACCTGAATATAATTACTATTTCATTCCATCTTTATTTTTTATGGAATATTTATTTTCATATTTACTTTGGCGGAATAGTTATTCCATATGAATTTTTATTTCATATTTTATGGAATAATCATTTCTTCTCCTACCTAAAAAATAGTTATTTTTTGACTATTTTTTGTAGGATAAAAATATTATTTTAAAATTATCATTGTTCACAGAGGTACATATATACATATACATACATATATATATACATATAGGTACATATTATTATATGCATATTATATGTATATATATACTCATGTAAGTTACATTCATTTAATTATTTGTATAAAATTAAATTTAATAATAATAAATAATATAATTTTTTTTAAAATTTGTAAGTATTTTAGTATTTTTTTCTATTCGCCTCTTATGTTATATTCTATTTGATCAAAGTGAATAAAAGAATTGTCATTTCATTCTCTTTAAAATGATAAATTTCATTCTTATGAAATGAAAATTTTATTCTTATGAAATGAAAATTTCATTCTAATTTTATTCCATTCCATTAAAGTAAACGTACCATAAAAGTCTTATAGATCGCATAAAGAGTTCAATACATTAAAAGTCTTAACACATCACGTAAAGAGTTCCGTAACAAATTTAAGCAACAATTTATTTCTTCGGATCTTTCTATTGATTCTTTCTTCCATTGCGATAAATCGACACTAATATCAATAGACGTGTGTTAACCATTATCTAACCATCTGAAAAAGTTGCAGTCATCCAAAAACTATAACATGTGTGTCTGTAAAACCTTCTTCTAATGTTCTCTCCCTACTGCGAGTGTACACTTTGTAATCACGAGCTATTTCGAGCTGCATTCAGTCGAGCCAACCCGGCTCGAGATCAGCTTGAAACAAAATTGAGATTTTATTATTTCGTGCCGCTCAAAAATGATTCGAAATCGGTTTGAAGTTGATTGGAATCGACTCGAGCCGGCTCGAAGTCGAACCCAATCGATTTCGAGCCGCTTTCGAGTCGATCGAAATGCGATCAATCTGATTTCGAGCCGGTATTGGTTCGGCTTGAAATCGGATCTATAACAGCCCTACAACATGTAATTAAAGCTATACACTGTGGCATGTACTTAATTATTTCTATATTTTAAGTAGCTTGAGCCTTTGGCCTTGGAGCATTTTTCAGAATGATGAAAATAAGCATAGTGATAAATTTCGGGGCTATCAGGCCCACAGGGCCGCCATTGAGCGGGTTTAGCAATGAAGCTAGACCTAAAAGTTGGGCTAAGCTCGGCTCGAGCTCGATTTGATTGAGCCAAAGCCCGGTCCATCGTGCATGAAATATTCTATTTATAGTACATCGCCAGCTCAACACCATTCTACAGGCACCCTACTAGGCGTCCTATTGTTGTAATTTGATCGCCTCTTTTGCTATTTAATTATGGACCAACTAATTACTGGGTCAAAGTTTATGACTCGAGTTTATCATAAGTATTTTTTTTATCGACATGAATTAAGCTTCCATTAGAAAAGAAGAAAAAGAGTAAGGTTTTTCTTTTTTTTACTTAATTAAAAAGCCTTACTTAAGATTCATACTCTTTAGTGAATTGTCTTAAATCTTGTTTAGCTCGAAGACCAAAATGGTATTAGTTAAAAAAAAATAATAATANATAATTTTTAATAAAAATATTAAATTTATTTTATATTTTAAAATAAAATATTTAAATTGAGTATTTTGATTTAAAATATAAAATAAAATTATATTTTTATTAAAAATTATTAAATATGTGAAATAAAATAATAATATTATTAGAATGGACGGAAAATGAGTGTTGGAGAGCCATTTGGCCAGTCTTCAATTATTTCATATAATATTTCCTTTACTTTTGATGGGATATGATCCAAATCATACTATGGCATTTGGCATTATCTCAAAAGAGAGAAAAAAATATGAATTTTTTTTCAAAAGAGAAAAAAAATATGAATTTGTTTTCAAAAGAGAAAAAAAATATGAATTTGTTTTCAAAAGAGAAAAAAAATATGATTTTTTTTTTAATATTGAGATGTATGCTGAAATAAAATTAATTTTAGAATTGAAATTTATGTTGGATGTGAAATAAAGTTAATTTTTAAAATTAAAATTTATATTATACATAAAATAAAATTATTAAATTTTATAATAAATTTAAAATATTAATAAAATATTTAGTTTGCTTTTTTTTAAGTAGTGCTAAACAAAGCCTATACACTAAATTATATGATAAATCAAGAGAAATCAACCTAAGTTACAAGCATAATCTGAGAATTTTTTTTTTTGGATTGTAATATCTTCAGAAATTTAAAAAAAATTAAAGTCTATTGTTTTTTTATGATAAAATTCTATAGTTTTTAATAAGGCATAATCACGTCTATGTGCTCACATTTGCACAAAAAATCAAGGTGCTATACCAAATATTATTTATCAAAAATTATAAATTATTTTTAATAAAATATTAAATTTTATATTCAAAATTATTTTAATATTAAAAACTAAATCATAAATTCTAAATTCTAAAATTTAAAATTTTGTAGAATAATTATATACACAATTTGTATAAGACTTAAATTAATGTGACGAGAAATTTATAATATGATTTATTAATCATGCAGGATTTCTAAAAAAATATTAATAATTTATTTTATATTTTTTTTAAAAAAATACTATGTGCTATTTCAAAGTGTTGTACATAATTATCAAAAAAATAAAAGTTTAAAAAGAAAACATTTTTTTAATTCTCCTCTTAATTAAATTGACCGCACGTACCAAAGCGACCAAGCGTACAGCTCACCAATCTGATTCACAAGAGAAATTTTTGCGTGCACCGGTGCACGTACCAAAGCGACCGCACGTGCCATTAGAGAGAGAATGCACTAAAGTCTGACAAGTCAAACGGTTGCCACGTCATCAACTCGCCCATTTCTGACGTACGTCGCATACAAGAGCGCCGACGTGCTCGACGATCTTTCACCGCCCCCCAGCAAACCTGACGACTCTTCATCGCCGGCGTGAAATGCCGGCGGCCACCTAAACGCTGGCTTCACCTCAGGAACCTCCGGCGGTGGCACAGATCCAGAAATTATCCTCAGAATGGCAGCCGTCTTTGGCCTCTCCGCCGGCAGCGGGTGGCTGCAAGCAAGTCCGAGGAGAAGCAGCCGCCGGGCATCCTCGCCGGCGTACTCTCCCTCCAGCGCTTGGTCCACGGCGTCTAGTATCAGTCCGTTGCAGTGGAGATCCCAGACCCAGTCGGCGAGGAGGTGGAAATCGCCGGGGAGGTCGGTGCTGCGGGGGCGGCGGCCGGCCACGACTTCGAGAACGACAGCGCCAAAGGCGAAAACGTCGGACTCGCGGGTCGCTTTTCCGGCGTGGAAGCACTCGGGGGCAATGTAGCCCATGGTGCCAGGGACGCCGGCGATTTCGAGCTCTATGTAGGAGGTGTTGCCGGCGTCGAGGACGCGAGCGAGGCCGAAGTCGCCGAGGAGGGCGTTGAAGTCGGCGTCGAGCATGATGTTGGAGGATTTGATGTCGCGGTGGACGACGCACTCGTCGTACTCGTGGTGGAGGTAGTGGAGAGCGGAGGCGACGCCGGTGAGAATTTGGGTGCGGCGGTTCCACGGGAGGATGGGCCGGCTGCCATCATCGCCAGATAAGACGCCGTAGAGGTGGTGGTCGAGGCTGCCGTTGGGCATGTAGTCGTAGACTAACAAGAGGACGCCATTGCTGTGGCACCAACCTTCAATAGAACAATAAAAGAACAGGGGAAAACAGTTTATTATACAAGATCTGGATTAAACTAGGAAGAAGTAAACGAGGGAGTCCTGTAATAGAATATTAATAGAACAGAGGAAAACAGAGCATTCAAGAAGATCAGTATTTAAGAAGGAAGAAAGAAACAGGGGAGGGGGGACGACGACGATACCAAGGAGACGAACGAGATTCTTGTGCCTGAGGCGGTTGATGACGGTCAGCTCTTTGAGAAAATCATCCTGGTTGTTCGCTTTATCTTCCCTGGAGAACCTCTTGACGGCGACGGCAACCTCCTCCCCCTCCGGCGACGGCAACATGCCCATGTAGACTACACCGAATCCTCCTTGCCCAAGCTTCATCTTCTCGTCAAAGTTGTTCGTCGCCTTCTTCAGCTCCTTGTACTCGAACTCCCTCGGCATTCCCGGCAGGCTCCTCAGCTTCCCCTCCAACGCCCTCGGATCCACCACCGCGGCTTCCTCCTTCCTCCTCTTCTTTGCCCACCACACAACTGCCGCCACAACCGCTACGACAAGCACCACTGCTCCCGCTGCCGCACCGGCGGCTACCTTCCACCCGGACGAAGATCCTGCGCGAGTAACAAGGCAGATCGATGCTCATAAAAAAAAAAGAAGAAGTTAGATTGATGCGTTGTGCTCACCGTTCACCGCTCACCGCTCAGCTTATTCGTCCAGTTGAAGTAAAATTTTGGGTCAATTGCAAGTAGATTTATCTAGTTTAAGTCAACATGCAATTAAGTCCCTCTAATTTTTTTTAAATTAACAAACAGATCCTCTAATTTACAATAAATTATAAATAAATTTTTTAGAATTAATTAAAATACTTAATAAAAAACATTTTTTTAATTAATAGGTCAACTTAAATTTTATCTTTATATTAAATATTAATTTAATTTTTAAATTAGTCAAATCAATCAACTAATTTAAAAAAATATTTTTAATTGAATTTCTTTATTAATATAAAATAATCTATTTACATATTAACCCAAATTAAAGAAATTACTTGATTAATTTAAAAATTAGAAAAAACTAAATGAATATAAGCTTAAACTAAATTGGCCTAATTACGATTAACTCTAAAGTTTAAATTGGTACCTCTTGATATCTGATTTTTCATATAATTTTTTTAATTCTTTTTTTATTGATATTATAGTGTTAAATAGTATATATGGCACAATGAACTTTTGCATACCTCATATTTATATTCTCATGTGGCCCTCAGCAGTCAGCAGCGAACGGTGGAGATTGAGAGAGAGAGAGAGAGAGAGAGAGAGAGAGAGAGAGAGAGAGAGAGAGGGGGGCAAGCAAGTGCGCATAGAAAGAAGGAGAAGATAAGCTTCAAGATAAAAATATATATTTAATTAATATATATAATTTGTTAAATTTGTAAATACTAAATTTATAGAATACTATATTCTAAATTTAAAAATCTCGATGTAATTTACCCTTTTTAATAATCTGTTTCTTACCTGCTCCCCCTCCGTCCCCCAAATTCTCCACCGTCAGGTTCCACGCAAGAACAGAGTTTCTCTGGTAATCCGCCGCCCCCGTCGCCGCCGAGAATCCGAAGTACGATTTCTCGCTCACATACTCGCTCAGATCGATGTTCGAAGTGAGCACCGCCGTCTCAGGTATGGGCTTCCCTCCTTCGGCCATCCTCACCAAAATCTGCTTGGCGGCGCCGTCGTAGTTGATCCAGACAGTGTAGTTCACGGCGGAAACCGGAGAAATATCGATGCCAGCCGGAGCTAAGGAGGCAGTGACGTTGGATCGGACGCTGTTGATGTCGAGCCCTACGTGGTCGCCGTCGGGGTCGTACGGCTGCTTCACGTCGTCAAACTCGACGGCGACGAGGCGGTTCGATGCCTGGCCGTCGAGGCTGGAGTTCGTGAGGCCGAGGTAGCCGCCGTCGCTTCCGGCCGGAGGGTCGCCGGGGTCGGGGACTATGATGAAGGCGAAGCCCTCGCCGGGGGTGAGGGTGGCGTTGTCGGAGCGGGCGATGTTGATGTCGAAGGAGGTGTTGAAGGAGGCGACGCGTTTTGTGGTGCCGCCGGCTGCACCGTCCCAGAGGCGGAAGGGTTGGGAAAGGACGATGCGACCGGACTTGCTGAGGAGGTAGGCGGCGACGTTGCTGGTGTCGGGAGTGATCTGGAGGGCCTTCTCGATCTCGCTGATTCCGCCGGCGTTTGTCGAGATGTTGAAGGCGGAGCGGTTGGACGGCGAGAAGTAGGGAAAGGAGAAGTTGATGGGATCGGAGCCGCCGGCTGCGGTACTGGTAAGAAGCTGGGCGGTTGTGAAGAAGAGGAAGAGGAGGCCGCCGGCGGCGGCGGCGGTGGAGCGAACCCTCATAGATTGAGAGGAGCGTTTGGCAAATGATTAGCTTGGAGGGATTGATAGGGAGGAAGGAGGGATCGCCGTCCGCGTTGAATGAGATTATTTTTATAACCATCCGTTGACTGCCGTACATGCTGTTAAAATTAATGCAGCATTTAATTAGAGATTTTGCGTAATTAAAACGTGTTGGAAGTAAACGAAAGAAGAGGCATGAAATTATGCAAAATTAGGTATATATATAATAAATAAAATTATCATATTTATTTATTAAATATTTAGAATATAAATATTACTTTAAAAGTACTCTAAATATATTAATATTACTCGATTCACATTATAGTCTCTATTCATTATCTTCTAGCTAATGTAACCATAATTTTTTACATATATATTTTAAAAATAAGTAATAGACACTAAATATTATTCGATAATTAAAAATTATTAGTAATATCACTTATTAATATTATGTATTTAAGTTACTGAAGTAATATTACTAATATTTTTGTATTATTGAATAATATTCAGTATTTGTTACCTTTTTTTAAATATTTATATGAAAAAATTATAATTGGCAGCAAATTTAATCATAATTAGTGGCTAGTTTAATCATAGTTAATCAAGTCATAAAGTAGGTGATGGACTGAGATCGTTATGTGAAGCTAATAATATTAATGTGTTTAAAGTATCTTTAAAGTAATATTTATATTTTTAGTATTTAATAACAACAACAACAACAACCAAGCCTTAATCCCACTAGGTGGGGTCGGCTACATGAATCCTTTTTTTTCATTGCGCTCTATCAGTTACCAAATTCTTATCTAAGTTTAAGTAACTAAGATCACTCCTTATAGTTTCTTGCCATGTCTTCTTTGGTCTCCCTCTTCTTCTTTGTACATGGGCAAAATCCAATAACTCAATTTTTCTAACTGGAGCTTCAATTGGCCTACGATTTAGATGTCCAAACCATCGAAGCCGACTTTCTCTAAGTTTATCCTCAATTGGTGCAACACCAACTTTCTTTCGGATATACTCATTTCTCATTCTATCCTTTCGTGTATATCCACACATCCATCTTAACATTCTCATTTCTGCAATATTTATTTTATTTGTATGTTTCTTCTTTGCAGGCCAGCATTCAGCACCATATATCATCGCTGGTCTTACTACAGTTTTATAAAATTTACCCTTAATTTTGGATGAGATTTTTCTATCGCATAACACACCAGAAGCATTTCTCCATTTTACCCAGCCTGCTTGAATCCTGCTAATAACGTCATCATCTATTTCGCCATCATTTTGTATAATTGATCCAAGGTATCTAAAGCGCTCACTCTTCTTGACAATTTGATCACCAATTGTCACATCTCCAATATAAGTATTTCTTTCTTGACTAAATGTGCACTCCATATATTCAGTTTTTGATCTACTGA
>JAEMOT010002491.1:172825-192354 GCA_019297695.1 Apostasia ramifera | reverse complement strand
GAATAAAGTATTAGCAATTACAAGATCATATGCTGAAGAAAATTCTAAAATAGTTTTACCCTCCTCATTTATCTCTCCAAAACCATATCCACCATGTATATTATTAAATTCCTCAGCAACACGTCCAACATGTCCATTTAAATCTCCTCCAATAAATAATCTTTCCTCCTGAGGTATCTCTTGTATTAACTCTTCTAAATCATTCCAAAATTTTTCTTTTGTGCTCGCATCTAAGCCAACTTGGGGAGCATACACACTTACAATGTTAATAATCATTCCATTGATTATAATTTTTAAAGCCATAATTCTATCACAATTTCTCTTAACTTCCACTACATGATCCTTCAAGCTCTTATCCAGAATTATACCCACTCCATTCTTATTTTTATTCTTACCAGAGTACCAAAGTTTAAAACTTAGGCCATCAATTTCCTTAGCTTTCTCTCCAACCCATTTTGTTTCCTGCAGGCACAAAATATTAATCTTTCTATGAATCATAATATCCACCAACTCCATTAGCTTGCCCGTCAGACTGCCTATATTCCAAGTTCCTAATCTAATCATACTTACTTGAGTTCTACTATGATGGACTAGCTTCTTTACCCGCATCCGTCCATGATGTGGGGACCCTTGCTCATTTTTCACTACACCCGGGCGCCGATGCAGCGGCCCTTGCTCATTTTTCACTGTATTCAGGCAATACAGCGCGTCGCTTCCAGGGAACGCCCTAGCTTTAATGCAATTTTCTAAAGGATTCATGTCATGATTGATTCGACAAGTTTTACGCTGGCTGTCGACTGCCTAACACAATTTTTAGTATTTAATAAGTAAATAAAATAATTTTATGTGTTATATATATAAATCTCTTAAAAAGGAAATATACGTACATGCGTCTCTAGAAGTATTAACTGCTTTTGAAAATTTGTTTTTGCTGGTATCACTGTGTAATCTTATATATTACATGGATGTCACTTTGGGATGATAGCTGTTAAAAATAAACAGAATATGCACAAAATATTTTATTTGTACGTCATTGTCAGGTCAACATCGTCTTATTTACGGGCAGCCTATTGAGTACCTCGTTGTTATAATTCAACCATCATACATTAGCTGCTATTGTCAACTGGCCACTGCTCGCAATCATGTTGTTGATGGTAACCACAAGGCAATGCCAATTACTACCATGAACGTGCCATGAGTATTTTAGTAAGATTAATTATGATAATATTGATGAAATACTATTGCAAAATAGAAGATTATAGAGTATTATATGTGTAAATAAATATTGATAGATAATTAATATGAAAATTTAATATTTCAGAGTGAAATGTTATTAATTTTTTTCAAAATTTTAATCTTCATCCCCTATTTAGCTTTTGCATATTTAATAAAAGCAAACTAACTTTTCACTTGAGATTACGATTTTAATGATCACATATCGAGTTCATTTCCCAAATCTCACTCTCAATATTGACTTCTCCTTCCTCTACTAGCCGTTAGATATTCCGAGAACTTCGTTGGCTAAATAACGACTCATGACTTGACGATTTCCCAAAAGTGAAATTAGCTATCGATCCAAGTTAATAGATTTTCATGTTAATAATACTCCAATAATTATAAGACAATGCATACTGCATGTTCTATAATCTTCGAAAAATTAATTAATTTTTTTGATAATTTATATATGCATATATAAGTATGTGCATATATGTATATACAAGTATAGAGAAAGGGGCTATTAACGAGTCGAGTTAAAATTCTTTCTATGCGCGACAAATTTCACTTTGAATCGAGCTAGGTGATCACAGTTTTAGTAAATAAAAATTAAAAATCTTTCATTGATATTTAAATGCTGATAATATGACTTAATTTTTTTGAAAAAATACTCTTTATAAATGGTTATACACATTAATCATCACTTTTTTTTGACATATACACATAAATTTATTACTTTAAATTATAAAATTATAAGTACTAAGTCAAATTCAAGTTATTTCAGAAAAATATTCTAATAATTTTCAAGTAAATATTAAAGATTTACTTTCTTTTAATATAGATATACTTTCTAATTTATGAAATATCATTAGACTTTGATCTAAATTTTTATTTTTTAGACTAATGGAAAAATTAGGAAATATTTTATCAAATTCAAGTTATATTTATATCATTTCGAATGACCTAAATTTTTTTTTTTGATATATCGAATAACCTAAATTCCACTTGTAAGAAAGTCAAGCAAATATAAATCAAAATTAAATTAGAGAAGTATTTATTGTTGCTTCTAGAGGCATTCAAGTTCGCATGGTGGAATTATCAGATTTGTGGAGCCCACACCGAAATAACATGGAAGTTAATTTTGTCCTCTATTTTCTAAAGGTAAATTGCTAAATTTATCTTAATAATTAAAAATTTTCAACTTAGGCCATCGAGATAGAGTATGACATTGCAACTAAGTCCCTGAGCTTGATTTTCGCCTTTTTTATCTAATCTTTTTGTATAAAAATCATCAAAAATTGATAAAAAAAAGGATAAATCTATGCTCACTATTGCATGCAGTCTGATCATGACCGTGCACAAGTGGACTTCGAGTGCCTATGTGAGCGGGGAGAGCTTGCAGCTAGAGGTGGCAAAATGGATTGGTGGGTCGGCTTTGATTTGAACTCAAATTCGACTTACTTGAATAGCTCAACCTAAATCCAACGCGTGTATAAGAATGGATCAAGTTCAATAACTCGAACCTAACTCGATTAGTAAACAGGTCGAGTCAACCCCCAGCTCGACCCATTTGTAAAACAAATATTAATAAATAGATAACATGAACTTGACCGATCCGATTATGTACAACTTAAACTCAACCTATTTAATAAATGGGTCAAATTTTATGACTCATACTCAGAATCTTCGAGTTGAGTTTGGATCAGGTTCACAAGCGGAGTCATATATTGCCATCTCTACTTGTAGCAGCCTGCGCACCATCATAGCGCACACATAGTAGGTTGAGCGCTGTTGCACAAGCACACGACAAGTAATGTGTGACAATCTACTAACAGTTATTCAAGCACAGTTGTGTTTTACTAGCTGTTTGTGCATAAGTAGTCATCCGTAAGACTTTGCCTAGCTATTCATGAGTAGTCATCTCTACAGCTTCCGCTAGCAGTCCAACTGAAAGGGAAGAAAGAGATGTCTAAGAGAAAATTAAGTTGACATATAAGCGAAAATCATCAAAAAAAAATAAATTTAAGCGTTCAATTATCAAGAAACCTAACGACAGCTTAACATTCAACCTCATAAACTTAAGTTAAGAAATTTGAAATATTAAAACTAATTAGCAAGTTTCGCACTAGCTGAGGGGCTACATGCAATTTACTCTTTTTCTTATTTGAACGAGTTGTTGACTTTTATTCTTTGAAGTTTCCTCCATACTTGATGTTTTTTTTCATGCTGATCACATTTGATGGAAGAAGACACCTTGAACATTCCTCAAACTTGCTTAATTTATTTATTATTTCCTATTGACATGATCTCATAAGAAGGGATGCATATGAATTAATCAAACGATTAGGAGCGATAACGAGTCAATTTTGACTTAATTAGAACAAAATTTAATATTTAAATCAAATTCTAAAATTACTTAAGTTGACATCTTTATTATCTTAAATTAAGTAAATTATTTACGTATTCTTCTATATGGATGATATCAAGTAGATTGGTTGAAGCTACATAACGGGCTTATCATGATTTTGCATATTTTGAATTTCAATTTGTTTCGTATTAACACAATTTTTAAAATAAAATAATTTAAGTTACAAGTTTAATATATTGAATATGGCAAATGATGTAGATATTACATTGCTGCTACATGCATGACAAGTTTTTTCATGGTTATTTATAGATAATTTTCCTGAGAAAAATATATAATTTCAATGCCGCATGATAGATAACACACGCATACCAGTTACTGTAGCATTCTTTCAGTCAGTGAGAAATTGAGAAATCGTACTCATCCCTTTGTCTTATGGTGGGCTGTAGCCTGCGGTCATGTATTATATTTGGAGAGTGATAAACGCCAGTGTCTGCCATTGACTATACACCACTCCAAGGACTATAGAGATTCTAGTTTGCTCAGATGTGGTCAAGTTTTGTAGTCTAAGATAGACTTGACCACATCTCATGGAACTGGGATCCCATCGCACATGTTGCTATTATAACCACTCTATCTCACTGAGTTTCTCCTGCAGGATAGGTTAAAGTCAACTTTAATAGTTCCTTATGAGCAAATAGTGAGACCAATGCAGCAGTAGTTCTTTGCAACCACCAGAGAGTCTTCCGGGGAGTTGTGAATAGGGGTGATAATTTGTACCCGTACTCGATTAAACCGCCCTGACCTGCCCCTAATGGGACAGATATGGGTACTCAAATTTTACCCGCAACTCGCAACCCGCTCCGCCTCGTTATGAAATGGGGCGGGTTCAGGTATGAATTAACTATATCCGCCCCGCCCCGCCCCGTTATGCATATATTTTTATCTATTCTTATATAGGCTTATATAGAGTCAAATAAAAAGAGTGCATTGAAAATGAAAAAATATAAGGCCTTACTTTCATAGTGTTCACCATGTGGTTACGATTTTTGTTATTTTAAATAGAGTAAAATAATTCGATTTTCATTAACATTAGTGAGAAAATGGGGCAGGGCGGGGTGGGGCGGATACGGGTTGTGAAAACTAGAATGGGGGCGGGGCAGGGCAGAAACGGGTATGAGGCAGGTGTGGGTAATGAATAATATATAGCGGGGCGAGGCGAAAACGGGTATGAGACAGTTATGGGTAATGAATAATATATAGCGAGGTGAGTATGAGTATTTATAAACCTGACCCAAACCCGCCCCGTTGCCATTCCTAGTTGTGAATATCTAATTGTTCACATAAGCAGTCAAAGTGGTGGAAATCAGAGGGGCTCTCTAGATGAAAAGATTAACTAGTATTCAAGCAGATAAAGCATAAGACGTCAAGCTGGAGGAAGATTCTACTATTGTTATAAGAGGCATCCTGTTGTCATTATATGGAGTTGTTAGAATTGGCTTATTGCTTGAGTTCTTTAATTTTTTAAGTATTTTTAAAGCACATAGAGTTACATATATATATAAATCCGCCAAAAAGTAACTGATTTTGTTGCTTTCTCTACCTACATAGTTTATATATGATGGATAAAGTCTCCCACCTGAATTTTACACAATCCTCACTAAGGATCGCAACTTTTATGCATAATATATGTGCTTTGCTTTTTATAGTATCTTAGATTTTTGCTGAGTTTCAAAGAAGAGTTTGTCTAGGTATTAAGGGATTCGAATTCAAGCTATACTATCACTGTTTTTAAATGGAGTTAAAAAATTATAGTATTTTGATATATATATATATATGTAAAATAAATAATTTATATAAATATATAATTTTGTAAGAACTATCAATCTTTGATCTATAAATAGATTCAATCAAACTTGTATTGACAATTAAGGACAAGCCAATCTCTCTCACTTTGTCATATTCTCATTTTCTCATGGTCTGTGTATAAGACTTGGAGAAGCTGAGTTTGAACATTGGAAGAAGAGGAAGAGAAGGGTTGTAGTTAGGAGTTGAAGGAATTTGAAAAATATTTTAATGGAAGAAGAAAAAGAGAAAGAGTATTTATAAAAGATTTAGATAGAGATTAAGTTAATTATGACAAAAATTTATCAATTTATTTTGATATATATATATATATATATATATATATATATATATATATTATAGAATAAAAAAATTAGTAAGTTACGTTAAAAATCATATAAAATATAAAATAAAATTAATTAATATATTAAAAATTATATAGAATCTAAAATAAAGACAATTTTTTATTTAAAATTATATTTAATGCAATAAAATTAATTTAATATTATTTTTTAATAATAAATGAATCATTTTAGTTTTTAGCATGATTAAAGTGGTATAAGAATCAAACATGTAGTTAAAGTTGATGGATTTTTTTTTTCTTTTTTGTATTGCTATTTGAATTGATGAAAAATAGTGATACTCATTTCAAATAATTGAATAACATGGAGGACTTATATGCAATTGGTAAAAAAATATTTATAAATGAACTGTACTGTGTATTAGTATGTTCAAGTGAATGTTCGTTTATGATGTCTATGATCACCCAGCTCGAGCTCGAGCTTGAGTTTATTCAAACTTCATTCACGAACAGAATGATAAATTTGAGCTTAGTTCATTTCGAGTTTTTTAATTTATTTGTGAATGAACTGATATATTTTTGAGTTTATAAACACAAAATATAAATAAATTGTTATGAAGTGCATTAATAAGTTCGCATGGGAGCTAATTATTATGCTAATTCAAGATTTTTAAATCTTTATTTTCAAATCTTTATTTTTAAATTAATAAACACAATACAAATTTATAATTGAGTTCTATATAAGTCATTAATTGCGCTCTAATTAAATTTTACATCGGGCATTTTATAAAGAGGTTTTTACATACAGGACATAAAATTTATACGAAATTACACATTTCACCATCAATTCGTAAATATTACCACTATCACACCATATTCATTTAAATTTTACGCATTTCATATATTTCACATATTTCATATACTTTATAATATTATATGTAAATTAAAATACATAAATTCATTAATATTTAAATTCTAATATATATTTTTATTTTTTACTGTAAACACATCAATTTTCTTACTTCAATTAAAAATTATAGTCATGTGGATTTAAATTCGGCACCCTAATTGAAAATTTTAAATAAGATAAATAAATTAAAATATATAAATTCGTAAATATTTAAATTGTTATTTATATAAATTAATTTATTTATAGTATTTAATTAATATATTAATAAATATAGTTAAGATCAAGGCCAATTTAGAAATGTGAAGTTCACCGTCAAAGAATATAGTATAAAATATGTGAAATATGTAAAATTTAAATGAATATGGTGTGATAATGGTAATATTTATGAATTGATGGTGAAATATGTAATTTTGTATAAATTTTATATCTTGTATGTAAAAACTCCTTTTATAAATAGTTAATAAATATTAATAAATTTTCATCTTTTTTAGTGATAAATCGAGTTTCGGAGCTGTTCACGGGACCATCGGTTCATTCACCGCTCTGGGTATCTTGCAGCGCGGCTGAGCCGCCGTCGTCGAAGACGCGATGCAGGCCGCCGCCGCTGCCACCGTTTTCTCCGGCAAAATGAGTCTCTCCAGCCCGCCGGCGGCATTCGCCTGCGTTAGGGCGCAGCGGAACCCTGTTGCTGCTGATTTGCAATCCTTGGCTGACGTCACCGGAGCTATAGCGACGGCGAGTTCATCTGTAAAATGGGCACAAAAGACCGTCATCATTCCCCCCCAGAGGCGCGGTTGCCATCTGGTCACCTCCAAGGTAATCATCCGTTCAATGTCATTAGGGTATCTTGTTCACCTTTCTTTTTCTCATTTCCAAGAATCTATGAGAGAGAACTGGAATTTGCACCTCGCGATTGATTAGGAGCTTGGCACCTCGTTTATTCTCATTTGGGTTGGGTTTGTATCTTCCAGCACCGGGCTCCTGATCTGACCTAATTAGGTGTTTCAAACTACTACTGATATGGAGGGGTTGTTGGGACCTTGGCTGCTTCAGTGTTTATCCACACCAACTTGTCTCCATCTAGCTGCTGCCTCCTCTTAACGGATTGGATCCTACGTCTCAGCTCTGCACTCAACAAAAGTTCCAGCTGAATGGTATTCCACTCCGTGCCCTCCATGAGATCTGCCACTTTAGTTAGGAAGCCCTCAACCTGAACATTAGCAAAGGTAGGCCATTTGTTGAGATGTAGGGTTGACAACCATGAATCCTTCAAGATTGAAATTTCACTGCCCTCCTTGACCATTCAGGTCATATTATCTTTGACCACCTCTCCCCCTGACTAATGAGTTTCCATGCCCATGAATCCCCTCTCCTTGTGCTAAAGGTTTCACACCCGCCACTATGCTTTGCTTGGAAGCTTTGTTTCCATATACAATCCCCGCTTTGAGTCAATTTTGTAGCATGCTTGGAAACTAGAAACTTGTGTCATCTCTTAAGATCATGCATACCCAACCCTCTTTTACATTTTGGTTTACAAACTTCTTCCTAAAGGACGTAGTGCATTGCTTTTTTATCTACTTTCTCACTCCATAAGTAGGTTCTTATGAGCTTTTCAATTTCCTCGATTACATTCAAAGGCACCAATGTTTGTGAGAGGGCGTAAACCAATATGAAAATAAGAACACTATTGCTCAACACAACCATGCTAGCCATGAAGAGGTGTCTTTCCCCCCAAGTGTTGATTCTGCCTCACAGCACCCATTACTGCTACAAAATCCTGTTTTGTTGGCCTTGTTTGTGATAAAAGGGATTCCTAGGTAACTCCATTGTTGTTCTTCTTGCATGTTTAATATTCTCATCGGTACCACTTTCTTGTCTTCTGAGTAGTGGGGCTAAACATAATGGTGGACTTGTTTGCATTCACTTTTTGCCTAGATACTGCACAATAGACATTTAAGATTCTTTTGAAGTAAATTTTAGCTGCTGATGAGGCTTCTAAACACAATAATAGTTTGTCGGCAAACATAAGATGGGGTGGGCCTCTTGCTGGTACCTTCATTCCATGAATCTCTCTTCTCTCGACCTTTTTATGAATCAGTAAAGACAACATTTCTAAGCTGACAACATTTCTAAGCTGAGTATGAAAAAAATAAGGGGATAAGGTGCAGCCTTGTCTAAGTTGTCCTTTTGGGTTTATCCATGGGAATCTCTTCCTATTAACCAACAATGAAAGCTTGGTACACTTGATGCACATTGCTGTCCACTTCCTCTGTTTCTCTGGGATTCCCATCTTGGTTAGCTTGTTGTTAATAAAAGCCCAATTGATGCTATCACATGCTTGCTCTACATTTGTTTTGATCATCATGTGCCCCTTAGAGGGCTTAGTGGTATGAAGTCTGTGGGCTAATTCTTAGGCATGAAGCAATTATTATTTATTACCCATTACTTTCTTTGGTATGAAAGCTCTCTATTAATAACCACTAAGGGGCCAATGTGAGGTTTCAATCTATTAGCCAGTAGCTTGGCTATTATCTTATAGATTGTGTTGCACAAAATGATTGGCCTGAAATTCTTGGCTTTCTCTACATTGTTTACCTTAGGGACCAGTGGAACAATTGTGTCTTTCCAACTTTGTGGCATTTCTCTCTTAGCCATCCATGTGGCCCGTAGGTTATCTCCACAATTAATAGGTCAATTGCGCAAGCAGAACTGCTTAATGATTGAAGTCATAACTTACCCATCAAGTATCTCTTCGGTACTTGTGGTTGACATCTTTTACTCATGCTTTACAAGTACGGAGTCTCCCTCTCCTTACACGAGCAACAAATACCCTTCTCGCTCGAGTCGCATGTGCAATAGAAGGATAGATAAGCTCTTTTGCATATCCTTACTTCACTATAACATGAATTCCACTCCCTTTCTAGCAAATTGCTTGATATAGGATATGCCCTCGCATCCAGAAAACTTTTATATCATTACACTTGGTAGACTGGGTTTAAGACGAATATGCAACATGATTTTATGAGCTCTCCGACCATCCAACCGATAGGGTGCTACCTCCATTATGGGCGCTACTACATCCACTTCTTCCTGGCGGTTACAGGAGGGCATCTCTTTGATTTCTGATAGCTTGGACTCTGGTGGCCTATAATTACTACCCTTTCATCACTTGGAAAATAGATGAAGACATTCCATAGAGAAGAAGGGATTTCTCACAATTTTATTCTTCTCTTTTCTTCTCCTTTCTCCTCTTCCTCCAGTGTGCCAGAGTAAGAGAGAGAGTTTGTAACTAGTCGACGGTGAACTTCCTTTCTGGTGCTAATGGAATTCTTTGGCTGAGCTGACTGGTGGACTTAGGAAGATCTCTCTGAACCATCTTAAACCCTGGTCTTTTTTTTTTGTCCTATTAACTCTCTTGTACGAGCACATAGCGATCTCATTGCTTTTCGAACTCTCTTTCTTCAAGGCGATATCATCCATCAATATGTTCTGGTGCCCTCATGTATGATCAAAGATGGTGAATACTCGCAATACTGCTCATTCTTTAGCAACCTGAGTGGTTGCCAAGTCTCCTCGTCGAAATCCATGCACCTCCCTTTCCCGCAATACTGGCAATTCTTCTGCCTCCTCTCGAGATCGGCAGGTGGCACATTTGCAAGGAGTGGTCGAAAATATACATGTGTTGGGAAAGATGGACGACTCTTAGACCAATCTCCTGGAATAGTTCAAGACCTACATGATGACCTAGACTGTTAAGAGCCCACTGCAGACGACAATCATCTCACCTGATGGGCTAGCCTTGCTCGCAACGCTTGGAGTAGCGTATAGCAAAGATGAATGTTGTCCATCAAGCTTCAGTTTTCTTCGCCCATTGCGGGTCGATCTCCTGCCAATTGCTTCGGCTTGTCCACAAAGGCTTCCTAGCTTGGTGGCGGCGCACAACGCAATGGTTGCGCCAACTACGGTTCTGTTCACTGTTCTGATGCTTTCTGCTCCTCTATGCCTCTTCCACCAAATCTTCCCTATGACTATCAACGGGCTGTGGTCCTTGTTCCAAGGCCCACGATCTATTTTGACGTAGGATATCTTGTTCCTCAACACTATCCACCACACTTTTAACCCCTTCTCCCTCATAATGGTGGGGTAGAATTTAATCTCCTTGGAGCCAAATGTGGGATGGTCCTTTTGTTGATGCTTTAAACCTATTATGCTTGAAGAGCAACTTGGAGCTGATCAACTTTGTGGGCCAGTATATGCAAGTTGAGGAAGCTCACTACAAGCCTCCCCAGAATGAGCACTAGAGAAAGAAAAAGGAAGCCCTGCATTTGACCCACTTCGGCTTCAAGTTCTAGAAGAGAGTCAATGGGAAGAAGTCAAAAGGTTACTCGTTCTTCTTAAGTAAAAGCAAGTTCTAGGTGAGTCATCCTCTTAGTGAAGTGTATGCGGTTGCTTACAAGCAGGGCCTCATCAACCCTCTTCTCAAGAGCCGGATTCTCTTGAAGAAGTTGATCTAACAAGTACTATGAGGGATGGGATTTACATCAATGAATTGCCATTGTCACATGCTTAAGTACCTCATTCACAAGCTGATCAAGGAAAGCCACCTCAAGGAATTTTTGGCCAATGCTGATGCTAACTCTGGGCCTAACGATATTGTGCTCATGAAGAAGTTGCAAGATAAAGGAGCTGCATGATAGGTTGCGGTTTCTACTCTAACAACTTACCCTCCACCTCTAATGAATCCTCTCGGCACCCCAATCAAATCATCTACACCATCTTCAACTGGGATTTGAAGATGAGAAGAGGACAAAGTGCTGTGGTCGGCGGTGTAACGTATCACTTTTCTACTGCTGTTCTAATCATCTTCTCAATTGATGATTTGCTCGGCTATGACAACAATTATAACGATCCTATCATCATAACAGATTGCCAATTTCGATGTGAAGAGGGTGCTACTCGATACGGGTAGCTCGGTCATTGTCCCTTTCAAGTCAACATTCCTCTATATGAAGCTTGAGCCCTAGAGTTTCTTTCGGAGCAGAGTGCGACTTGTTGGCTTTGCTGGAGAATGTGTGGCATGTCTCGACTTCATCACCTTCCCAGTTACCTTTAAAGAGGTGGATGGACAGCTCTCCCATTTGGTGACCTTTGCATTGATTCCAGTAGCCTCCAGATATAATGATATCCTCAAATGAACAACTCTCCATGCTGCACCTCTGCACGAAGATCCCAACCACAAAAGGAGTCATCACTGTCCGTTGAAGTCATCGCTTGAACTAGTCGAGTTCGATATCTTGTTCATCTTGAGGACAACCATCAAAGCACAAGCCTTAGTCACCTTCATGGCTGAATTAACGACTATGGAGCAATCACCACAAGAAGAGCTCGAGTTTTGTGGATGTTATATGTCAACGGTGCCTCTTGTAGCTAGTCGTTTGGGATCGGCTTTCTTTTGACAAGTCCAGACAGGTTGAGGTTTAAAAGATCTATATGACTAGATTTTCAGGCAACAAATAACCAGATCGAATACGAGGCACTCTTGTCCGGGCCTGAGTTCTCACAAAAGGTGGGAATATAGCATCTACAAGCTTATAGTGATTCTAGATCTAACAACATGTCTTAAGGAATTACCTGGTTCGAGCCCGCAAGCTAATGACATCCTTCAAGGAATTCGATGTTACTTTTGTCCCTCGAGAAGATTTTCAAGTTGTTGATTAGTTGGCTAAGTACGATGACCTAAATTTTTAGCAGCAGCTGGTACTTCACCAGTCGAGTATCGACCAATTAGAAATTTCTATAATCTTGTAGATGTTCCACCGCTCAGGTATCCCCTTCCTGGATGGATGAGATCATTAGCTATTTCATAGAGGAAAAGCAACCCGTTGATAAGAGTGAGGCAAGAAAATTGAAGTTTAAATGTGCTAAGTACACTTTAGTAGGCTGATGTCTTTATTGAAAATGCTATTCGAGGCCTTTGGCGAAGTGCCTTCAAAAGGAGGAAGCAATCGTGGTCATGAAATAGGTACATGTAGGGAGTGCAGCACTCATGCTGGCGGACTGACTTGACTTGCGAGAGATCTTGCAGGCTCTTGTTGTTGTTAAGAGGACGGCTGCGGTTTCGAGTTTCCCCCAAAAACATTGGCTCTCTCGACCACTGGGTGCAAACATTAGTGTGCACTGGGTGACCAACTAGTGGATGCACAACATTTGGGGAGAGCAAGGGGTGTATATGGCGATGTTTTGCTATAGAGGTGTTCAACTTCCTCCTCTCACATCTTCGCAGTTGTTGAATGACTATGAGGAGCATTTGCTTGAGTGATCGTTTGAGGGCAAGGAAGTGGAAACCATGTTGAGTAGGGCACCGACCCCCGCCGGAAAATAGTGATGAGGAGAAAGAAGAAAAAGAGGAGGAAGGAGATAAGGTTCTGTGCATGCTGTCTTCGGAGATGAGGTACATGGTCAATGAGCTAACCTACATCAGAGAAAATCTAAAACAGAATTTCGTAGATGTGGATGGAGCACAACTAGAGGTGCTCTGTCACTTGGGGTTATGTGAAGTGAAGCTCCAAGCCATCTTGGAGAAGGTGAGGGCTGCCAAAAGTAGAGATCAGCTTGTGGGAACGGATGTCATTGCGGCAAAGTTGGGGAAGGAAATGGCTGCAATCTTGGAACGCTCAGCTGGTGAAACTGCATGAGTCTAAGTTCGTTCTTCGATGCTCTTAGAGAATCAGGGAGGTGATGCGTGACATAGAAGCCCAGAGAGACAAGGTAGAGTTGTCCACCAAATTGGCCAAGCACAGGGTTGAAGATTGCGAAGAGGAGTGACTGAAGGTTGCCACGGAGTGGGCAGTGGCGAAGGAACAACATGTGAAGGCCGTAGCTGATTCCGCCGCCCAAATTCCAAGTGAGGCTAACCTCCGAGGTATTTGCTATGGGAAGTCAATGAAGAAGATGCGGGAAGCCCTATAAACTTACCAAGGCCAAAGAGGCGGCGGAGAAAAATAGGGACACTGTGAAGCCATCAAAACATTACGCTGAACACGTAGGTTGGCGTGATGAAGTAGTAGAATGAGGTGTTGTTGGCGAAGAATGCGATTCTCCGGCTGGCGATCATCCACAATCAAGACTAGACGAGTCAGCGGGCCACGGACATCGGGCAAGCTGTGTCCCAGGCCTTAGAGGTCATCACCCATTCTATGTTTAGGAAGGCAAGGCAGTTGCAGGTTGCCTACGATACTGTGCTGAGGTGCCTGGTGTATGCCGACGTGCTATCGGAGATGGATGTGCATTGTCCGGGAGTCCTCCCCTTCGCTGATTTGGGGTTCGAACTGGTTCTTCCAGGGGAGTTAGTAGGTGTGGCTCGACCAGAATGCAATGGACTCCGATGCCTCCCACGAGAAGTATGTGCCGGCCTATGTGGAGGGGTGTGCCGCTGCAAAAACAGCAACAGGAGCTGATGTAATTGAGTTCCCTCTCCAATCTTTGTAACTTCTCTTCATTTTTTTCTTCTTTTTAGTAGACCTGGATGAGCGTTAGTGTAAAAGCATAATATTTCGTTTTAAATGAAATGTACCTTGATTTTGTGTATTTTTCTTGCCTTTTGTTGTGTTTTTCAAAATGCACAAGGAATGGTTTGTTAATTGTTAATCGTTGCGAAGGTGTGCTATTTGAGCATCTGCATAGTTCCGGAACTGGGGTTGTCTTACCATGTGACCATTCCATCGTCCTGCACACACTTTGAGCTATTAACAGGAGGTTGTGCAATGTCCTTGTTGGGATGCTTCGTTTTCCCAGGAGAATGGATGGATTCGTTCTTGCAGAAAGTTAGTAGTTAATGAATAAGGGAGTAAAAATACTAGGAGGTAGGCCAGTGCCATCGTAGGGCATATTGATGTCTTTACGGACCACCTGTACATGTTTTGGTGCGCTGTCTTAGGATGGTTGTGTTGCTTCTCACTGATTGATGTGACCGTGGTGCCCACATGTTAGGAGCGCATGATCATGAACAATTGAGATTAAATCGCAGTCACCTGTTGTTGTTAGCGTAGGTGTATAAAACAGAGTGTCGAGGGCGTTGCGCCGACTCATCTGCAACCGCGTCTGTTCAGCTACCCTCGTTCCCCTTCTTTCTTCCCTCGGAGAGTCTTCCAAAAAGGGAAAGAATGATCAAGTCAAGGCCAATGATGGGGACTTTGTCTAAGCTTTTCAAGGAGAGCCACAGCCACCGTCAGAGCTTGATGGCAGAGCATGAAATGCTGAACGCCACTCACGCCTTTTGCCTAAACCCCATGATCAAGATTCACGTGGCAAAGGAGGTGGATAGACTGAACATGATGTCGGCTGGCTGAGACGGTTGCAGGTGTTGGTGTTCCTGTTGAAAACTGTCTTGGCCAACATAAGGGACGACTAAAAGGTGTTTGCCACTACGGGGAAGTATGTAGTGTTGGAGTTGGTGACCGCATTGACTGATTGGGAGGAGGTGAGGATGGAGATCCAGTTCACTGCCAAGGACTTAGATTTTCGCTTTCATTTGCCTTAGAAGGTGAAGGGGTTGGCCCTTCTTAGAGATGCCAGGCTTACTTTGAGAAGGAGCCCTCCTGATAAATGAGTTGATCCGTCAACTCATATTGAGGTCTCTTGCATAGGTCATAATTAGCTTTGACCCATTTATCATCCGGGTAATATCATCTGGTCCCTAAGATTTGGGGTTAATATTAAGTAAATTCATGATTTCAAATACCTTTCAATAGAGTCCCTGAGGTTGACATTAATATTTTAATATGGTCTTTTTTATAAATTTTAACATTTTTTTCAAAATTTATTTTTAAATTAATTTTTAATTATAAAATAACAAAAATACCCTTGTCTCACCTTGCGCCGGTAGCTGTCACAAGCAGCTATCGGTTGCTGTCGATTGTCGTGCACACCCTATGCGTGGACCCTGGGCCTTAGTGCCCGGTAGGGTTGCACGGCTTGCGTAGGGCAGCCGTGCACGGGTCCCTACACGGGTGCTTGCACAACACCTGTGTGCATTTGCGATACTCTCCCTACTTCAATAAGGGCTTATCTTATGCACTCCACTTGTTGTCTGCTAAACGAGCATTAGAGCGAGCGAGCGAGCGAAGCCTTTCATTTAGTGGCTTCCCCCTTTCCTTTCCTCTTTCAAAGGAATAGCTTCTACGACGATACATAGGGGTCAGGCATTTCTGCCATGCACCTATACTCACTCACATGGCTTCTACTTGGGCTGTGGCGGCAGCAACGTTGTCTGAATGTGCGGTAGATTTTGGTATTTTTGTCATTTTATATTTAAATTTTAATTTAAAAATAAATTAGGTTAAAATTTATGGAAAGGATTCAATTGAAATATTAATGTCAACCTCAAGGACTCTGTTGAAAAGTTTTTAAAATCATGAACCTATTTGATATTAACCCTAAACTTCAGGGACCTGGATGATATTTACCCTATTTTTTATTTAATAATCCAATACTTTTAATAACAAAGGCTTCATTATTTTTTTCAATTCAAATACTTATAAATAATAAAAATATATACAAAACCTGCTGTTAATTATTTTAATCTAGCAAACTAAATAATTGAATTTGTTGAGGTTTTCTCGAACTGCATCAGCTATGACCTTTGATTGTTGATGTATTGATTCTGTTGGTCGGGATGGGTGATTGGCGTTTCGTACCAGATAGTGAGGGAGATTGAGCCGGACCTGTCAGGTTTCAAATGTGGTCTCGTTCATCTGTTCTGTAAGATGTTTGCTTGATCATTTCCTCAATCTTTCTTGCTTTTGGTCATGCTTTCTATCTAAAGCTAGTGGTTGTCTGCAGTGCATCATACAAGTGCTTCCCTGACAATAAATGAGAATTGCGACTCAGATGTTCGGGCTGACACTGAAACTTTTCTGAAACAAGTGGTTCCAGAGGTGATAGAATTATGATTATACTCTCTTGCAACCTGTTAAATCGTTCTCAGATGGAGTTCATATTGTATTTTTTTGGTTGAGTCAGGGTTGGTCTGCACCTTGGAAGCATACTATAGAAGGTTGGAATTGTTTACTATTTCTATGTGCAATTCACTGCTTTGCCTTCGTATCAATTGTTGATTGAAACAATTCCATCTCCGTTATCTCCTTTTATTAATTTTGGGCATCTCTGATGCTAATTATAAATATGTTTATCAGGAAAAAAGAGGGTTTCTGCTTGTTGAGTATTTGGTAACTAACGTAAAACCTTGGGCTTGTTAGTTGTAAGCTATATAGCCTTGGAATAATTTAGCATTCTTACTTGCTCTTTCAAGCATAGGTTCATTTGGTTTTTCCATGTATATTCTATTTAGCTAATGTTGGGTGAATTGGGGACGAGATTTAATGATTTAAATGTTCAAATGAAAGCATAAACATTTCATCGAACACCAAATTTTTAGTGTGTAAGCTAAACAATGCAAAATGAAAATTGAAACTCAAATGCTTATAAGTGTTGGGCATTTCTTCAAACATGTGGTATGCAATTAAACTAGTAGAACTTTACATAGAGATTGCAATGAGGATTAAGCTCTAAACTATTTAATCATTTCCATAGCCAAATGTAGAGAAAACATACAATTTAGGTTTCAATTTAATAATTATTCAGATAAACTCACAAGAATAACGTCTAGAATATAAAAACCCTGAGATAGAAGTTCAAGTTAACAACAAATTACATAAAATTGTATACCTAATTTATGCATGAAATAGTCCTATTCAAGTATATGATCTCATGAACATCCATACACATAAAGAAAGAAAAATATATGGGTTTCATCATTAATAAGCAAAGGGAGAAAAAAAGAGAATGCCATAGTTATATGGGGGATAAAAAAAGCAAGTAGAGGGAGGAAAATTTAGATACAACAAGGGAGAAAACCTCTAGGAATGCCAAAGGCAATAAGTCCGACAACACTTTATCTTGGAAAAACCATTAATCAATGTTGGGTAGTTAAACATTTATTTGGAATGACTTTGCAATCTGCAGTGAAAGCTTGATAAGCACTTAAAGGCTTGGAAGTGCACTAGGTCTCCTTTTCTTAGTTGGTCTCCTTTGCAATAAATGTAAGTAAAGGCCTACAGGAGAGGAAAAACTTTAAGAGTAGTTGAGGACTTAGAATTGTTTTCAAGTGCAGGAAGGAGGCTTGGCTTGGTTGAGAGAAGGCTTAAATAATGACTCAATTTTGAAGCAGCCATTGAGATATCAGGCCACATGGACAAGGGTTGAGATATGACCGTTGGATAGGGGCCATGTGGAGGCTTGATGGTAGCAAGGCTTGTCCTTGGGTTGAGTTGAACGTTGGAAGGAAAATGGGTTCAAGTAAAGCAAATTTCAGCTAATTATCAATTAAATCCAGCTCAAAAATAATTATAACAAGCTTATTTAACTAACCCAACACTTTTCCCACTTAGACGATGACATATAAGATGGATTAGGACACAAAAGCAATCTAAGGTATGGCAAAAAGTACTCCATGCCAAGGCTTAAGGCTCTGTTTGGCGCGAGGACCAAAATGGTACTAGTTTAAATAATAATAATAATAATAATAATAATTTTTTAATCATTGTATACAAATTTTAATATAAAAAATATTATTTTATTTCACATACTCAATTATTTTCAATAAAATTATCAACTTTATTTCACATCATAGATCAAAATACTCGATTCACATGACAATTAGCAATCAGTTATCCTCACTGTTCAAACCTTAAGGCCCTGTTTAGCGCGAGTACCAAAATCAGGATTAAAATAGTACTAATTAAAAAAAAAAATAATAATAATGATAATAGTAATTTTTTAATCATTCTATACAAATTTTAATATAAATTTTATTTATTTATTTCACATTCTCAATTATTTCTAATAAAATAATTAATTTTATTTCACATCCTAAATTAAAATATTCGGAATCGAGTAATGGTGGGGCATCAACCAAAAAAAATGATGAAGCATGCCATGGGAATGTATTTTAAATAAAGATTCATACACAAGAATGAAAAGATTGTTGAACTCTTTGATTTTGATGACAACAATTAATTTAGTTGTTATAGACTAATCCTCTTGTTTAGTGTGTTAACAGGTTGCATTATCTCATTTGAGGATTGAGTCCAAATTAAAGTCCAGAGAAAAGATGGATCTCACTGGAATTTTTATTATTTTCTTTTCTAGGACTATTATGTAAGCATGTGCATATTTGCCAAGGTTTTTACTCGAGTTTTTTCCTTTTAGTTTTCTAGTCAAGAAAACCTTATTCTTTCTTTTTATTAATTGTGATTGGTTGTTTAAGCAAAAATCTCTTCAACCTATTTATGTTAAGAAACCAGAATTGAGAGTGTAGCTCACTCAATCTATTGATTTGAGTTTGAAGCTTAACTCAATGTTTAATACTTATCATATATTAGGTTAAAAGTTGGTTTAGCTTAAACACATTCTTATGCCTATGATAGATCCCTGCATGGTCATTAATTGTTCCTCTATTTTGGTATATGACAACATATAACCATTGGTTAATACCCATGTATTTTCCAAAAGATTGCATGAGCCACATCAATCCAAATCAAGAGCCATCATTCCTTCTCCTTGTAACTTGGGTTTTGTTTCTCCCATGATTTCTTGGCTTGTGTTTTGATTTGTTGCAGCCTACCGTTTTTCTTTTCTTGAATATCCTGATTTTATTTATTATGATGGCCACCATGTAATATATTGAGGCATGCTTGTTTTATTAATTTTTAATTCTTATTCCACTTGGCTTTGTCCCCTTCTTGTTGGCTTAGTGCTATAAGCCAACAATCACAAAAGGACAAAGTGGGCTGTTTTCTTCTCTCTCTTTCCAATGGAAATGTTTCTGCATTCTA
>JAEMOT010002491.1:27255-150607 GCA_019297695.1 Apostasia ramifera | reverse complement strand
TGTATTAACTCTTCTAAATCATTCCAAAATTTTTCCTTTGTGCTCGCATCTAAACCAACTTGGGGAGCATACACACTTACAATGTTAATAATCATTCCATTGATTATAATTTTTAAAGCCATGATTCTATCACAATTTCTCTTAACTTTCACTACATGATCCTTCAAGCTCTTATCCAGAATTATACCCACTCCATTCTTATTTTTATTCTTACCAAAGTACCAAGGAAAAAAATTCACAGCAAGCAGCAAAAAAATAGAAGGCACCGTTAACTGTACTCTACACACTGCAACACACCTGAGTGACACATGCTGATAGACGAGTAAACAATTGAGATATTACCTAAGAGAACCCAACAATTTCTTGTACAATGGGAAGTGAAAAATGTACAATCAAGAATTATTGTGAAAGGAAAAGAAGAAAATAAGAAGTTTTTTTTTTTAAAAGCTTCTGCAGTAAAGAAATTCTGCAGTAAAAAAAACATAAACTCGAATTGCTGGCACAAGCAGCACTGAAGCAGGAAAGTCTGAATGCTTATCCGAAAACTGTAGAGTTTACCCCAACGGATGCAGAACACAGAAATGTTACAATTGCGTGAAAGCATGCATTTTTTTTGAAGGTGGAAAGCAAGCACTTTTGCTTGGATGAACTGCTGACTCAAGCTTAAGCAGTATATTGTTAAACATGACTATGGCGTGCGCATAATACAAGAAATAGTTTCTTCCCATGAATTAAATATAAGCTTATTTACCTGCAAGTGGATCTTCATTGTCTGCTGCTACATTTGGGCCTCTTTCACCATAATTTGACATATTCTGGCTGCCAGGTTTGAGCATCGTTGATTTCTGGCCTCCAATGGACATCCCAATGAAGGGATGTTGCTCCAGCCATGGTTTGCTATTACAGAAGGGCGACATGCTGAAGGAAACATCAAGCCCATCATTTATCTCCACATAATTCTGTGTGGTTGCTATTTCATCTGCGCTGAAACCAAAAGATGCTCTGTAGGCTTCAATCTCTTCCGGATCTTGCTTACAGGTCTTGCTTGAAACACTGAGTCTAGCCCCAGAATGAGGGTAAGAAGAGTACGGCAGTTGTGAGGTATCTGGGCTGAAGAAATCTGAATCTGATGTCCGAACAACAGCAAGATTGGATGCACTATTTCTAGAATTTGCCAATTCAGGGGTAATAATATCACGCTCAGGATGTGGCGAAGACAACCCAGTCCTTGGAGTTCCCGATGCAGGAGATATAAGGCTACTCATTGGGCTTCCAGGATAGAGTGGATAATTGTTCTGAAAGTCGCAAGAAACAAAACCCGAATAGCCCACTCCATTCTCTTTACCACCTCTTTTAAGTTTAAGAGAAGATGAAAGCAATTGTGCAAAAGGAACATCTGGCGAAGAGGGAGTAGTAAAATGAGCAAGTTCGGGAGGTGGAGTTAGAGGAGCAGTAGAAGGTTCTGTTGTGTAAGTAGAGAAGACAGGCGGCGAGACTAGCTGAGTTTCATGAGCATAGGGCCCTGTAGAAAACATGGTGGATGATGGTCCACCAGGAGAGTTAGCAGACATTGACAAGAAACAACTGGGTGATTGGACCGTCGAAGGGAGTAAAGAGTTTGTAAAGGAAGCTGGTGATGAGGGCGGAGCGAGAAGAGAGAGGTTCAGATTGGTGTTTTGGGTAGAAGGGCCGGCCAAATGAGGCACATTTCTTCGATTTCTATAACTATTCCCATCGAATATGCGGGTTGCCGGAACAATGCGCTTTACACCCTTCTGTGATCCAAAACAGGAAAATCTACCAAAGCAACCACTCCATCTGCTTCGCTGCAAGGAAAGCAAGTATAAGTTAAACACGCCTGAAGTTGACAATGCACTGCAGTTTCAATTGTTCAATGCTAGAGGATATTACTCTCCATATTATATTTACTATTTGATGTAGAACGTATATAAAGAAAGGGAAGAACACAAAAAGAAGTGAGAAAAAACTAGAGAATCTTATTCAAAACTATCCAAAAGTCCCTAATTACAATGGTGTGAGACCTACTTATAAAATTCTAGCCTCGATTAACTAGAAAAAATAAATATTAATAAAAGAAGAAAATAATTACTAATATTTTTAAAGATAATAACTTTTTTAAATTCTTGAATATTTAAATTCTAATAAAAATAAATACTAAATATCTAATATTTAAATAAATTATTATTCTTTTTTAATAATTAAATAATTAAATTCTAACATAAAATTTCTTATATCTACATTATCTTTGAGATTATTTGGATCTTCATCACTATTTTTCTCATTTTCTTATTTCCTAGTTATATTCTCTCTCATGCTATATGCATGAGAGTCCTCTTAATATACTAAAATAACAGGATTTTATCAGTGAATTCCTCTTAAGTTGCATAATAGAGAACTATAAATATAAACATGGGACAGTCAATTATAACGCACAAACAAATGATGCAGTCCACAGAGAAACAATGAGATGATCATGTAACCTTTTGGCTTTGTTCGGTAATAGAATAAAAAAGATGGTTTAATTGAATTTTTTGGCTATTTTCGTAAAATGTATATAATAAAATGAATTTGTTATATTAAAAATTGTAATAGATGTGAAATAAAGTTGATTGATTTATTGAAAATTATGTTGGGTATAAAATAAAGTGATTGCTTAATATTGAAATTCATGTAGGATAAGATATAGAATAAATTTTAAATATTTTTTTAAATAAAATTACGATTTTGGCAATGACTAAAATTAACCATAAATTTTAGGCCATTACAAAATCGTAATTTTATTTAAAAAAATATTTAAAATTAACCAAAATAGGGCCTTTAATCTTCTTTAAGAGCACAATGTAATTGACAACAAGCATGCCATCCACATAAATGTTTAAGAAATACATGGTGATTTTGACGTGGGAGTCGAATGTTTGCGTTAGAGATGTAAAAAAAAAAGAACTATCTTGCAAATTACTAATTTTGGCTTATTCCAAAGAGCAATAAAATAGTCTCTTGGCTTCCTATATGTTATTCAGATGCCAGGAAATAGGTCCCAAGGAACTTTAAAAAGTATCACAGGTAAAACTTATAATTTCATAAAGATGGTGAGCAAAGAAAAGATGCATAACATGAGGCTCATGTATTACGTTTGGCTTGATGGTGCAAGAAATTTAATCACAAAAGCCTGAAAAATGATGGAAAGAAAATAGGAGCAGGCAAAAATGCATGCATGTAAACCCACATAACCTTCCATCTTTATCTCCTTCATGAAAACAAATATTTGTTATACACAGCATTATACTAGACTAATTTGAAATTTGCATATGAAAGTAGATTGGAGAGAAAATGAAGCAAGTTAAAAGGGTAGCATTTTTCTATCTTATTAGTAGCACAGCCTTTGCTGCTCGACTTCTTGACAAGTGCAATATTTTACACATAACAATGTATGTGATGGTCGGCAAATTACAATTCTCAAATTGAACCAAGTTTATCATTTAAACTGAATGTATGATACCGGACAGAAAGAAAATGATATATGAATTAGATATCAGAATCAACTGCTATAATATGCAGGAAAAAAAGCAAAAGAACAGGATAGGGCCAGAGGGCTCAAAAACAAAAAGGAGAAAGCATCCCTGCAGTAAAAATAGAGTAACCGAATGAGCAAATTTAAGCAGGAAAGACGACTAACAACAATTTGGTCAATAAGACTGCAAAACTGACCAATGAAATTGCCAACATGAGTTTAAGGTGATGTGCTGACTTGTCATGATCTTTATTTCTTTCATTGCAAAAAAAAACAAGCTCTAAAAGAGATTGTCCCCAGGCAGCATAATGTTACTTACAGATGAACTCAAATTTTAAAGCTAAATTTCCATTAATGATCGCAGAGAAAGCTGGTTGAGAAATGAAGACAAAGTGAGGCCGATTAGAGGGAAAAGCATAAGGAGAAAGAAGCCAGTTTCGAAGCCAAAGAACAGGGTTGAATCTAATTTCTAAGAACCAAGACAAGGTCAGAGATCCAAAACAAAGGCTCCAGTTGAATCAATAGCGCTAAACCTGTTAACATTTATCTGGATTCTGTCAAATAGTAAAATCCAAAGCTAATGAGCCAAAAAAATGAAGAGGATCTTCTCGAGCAGATCTAACCATGGAAAAGTACCAAATCTAGCGGAGCACAACAAACTTTCGTTATTTTCACCATGATGCACAGCATTAAGTCCACAGAAAAGAATGCCTGCTTGAGTATGTGCAAAAAGTGCAGAAAGGACTGCCATACCCGTTCAGGCGTTGGAAATCTTGCCTCCACGGAGCCAGCCGCCGCGGCAACCGCTCTGATGGAACCCCCCCCGCCATTTCCGGCCATCATCTCCATCATTCCTTCACATTCTCCGGCCTCATCACCAGGGAAAACCCTAGAACTGCAGACAGCCCTTGGAAATGACCGTATCTCACGAACTGCAAGGCCAGACGAGAGGCGTGAGTGAGGGAGTGCAGATCACAAAGCTAACAGAGCTCGCCACCCGTCGTAGAGGTTTGCGTCCTCTCCAATCCCTGATTCTGACAAAGAAGCGATCTCGAGAACCGGCATTGACGAGGGCCCGAGCTCCGACGTCTCTCTCGAGCTCAGAGTAGTGCTGAGAGTGCTAGGCGGCGTGCGGAAGAAGCGTTGGGAAGAGTAACAGTGCGGATCAGACAGGCAAAAGAGTCTTCTTCAACACCCAAATCCGCCATCCTCCATTCGCTGTTCCCATCCAACTCTTCTACTACACGCTTCTCACACGTTGCGCCGACCAGATACAGCTTCTCTCTTCTCTTTCTTCTCTCTCTATCCGCTCACATACAAACAAACACAATGCACGACTCCCCTCTCCTTCCCTCATTTATTATTGACATCCAAAATCTCTTTTTTTTTTTTTAATGAGAATTCAAGCTTTTAGTTAACCAGTCATCATCGTCTTCTCTTCCCTCTAATCATGAATTGTGTCGAAGAGATAGCTTCGTGAGTTGACACGTGGCATTATATTGATGGCTGAAAAGCACCCTTTGTACATTGAGATAATTTTGGCCAAGCCAATCATATCACATCAACTATTTACTTGCAAATATCATCACACGCGTGATGCTAATGAACCCCAAATTAGATGACACTCGACAACACAATGAATAGAGCGAAAGATGAACGATCCAGTTGGCTTTACTAGACTATTCGACCCCACAGCATACCGTTTAGTTGGCTTTATCAAATTGTCCGGTATACTCTATCAGATCATTTAATTTACTTCACCATATGAGTAGACATATATATATCAATAATAATTATTTAAAAAAAAAAGTATAGCCTAAAATCAATTAGATATGATAAGTTATATTTATTTTTCTAAATGAATATTATTAATACATGTGCACCTATTCGTGCAGTAGAGTAGATTGAATTAAGAAAAATTAATTAAACGGTCCAACCATTTTTTATTCTGTCGTGTCAGGCCCTTTTAGACAATTTTATTGTGTGGTTGGTTGGTCGAATAAGGCTTACTAAGTTGTCCATTTGCTTTTTACTTTGTTACTTTTACTGTTAAAATGATATTTATTGTGTAGTCTATGAGCATCACGCGGTGTAGTTATAAGTGAACAATTGACATCATTTATATGCAGCGCCCAATATATTTTTAAATTAAATATAAACGTATCATTACAAGTGTATTATATGAAGCAAATTTTTTAAAATATCAATCAATATTTATATATAATAAAAAAATTTAATTTTTTTTTAAATTTGGGCTCTCTGGCCTAAAAATTATCCCACAGTCCAAATTAAAATTTTTTTGAAGAGTTATCTTCAAATATTGTTAAACTATATTTTTATTTTAAAAGTTTAAAATCATTATAAATTTGGTGATATTCATAAAAAAATCATGTTAAAAAAAGGCTTTTGGCAGAGTAACTCGAACAAAATATTAAGTAGCTGTTTGTTGGTAAAATTTAATTTTAATTAAGTTAAAAATAAATTTGAATGAAAATATTTTTTATTGAAAATTCTAAATAATATGAAATAAAGTTAGTTATTATATTGAAATATATGAGGGATATAATATAAGTTAATTATTATTTTGGTATGTATATAGAATGTGAAATAAAGTTAATTTTTAATATTAAATTTTATGTGTGATGTGATATATCTATTTAAAAAAAATCATCTATACTTAATTTAATTAAGAATTATAAAAATTTATATGCAAATATTATTGAATAAGAGAAAAAAATATTAAATTTGGATACTTGACCACTTCATCATGTGTTTGTCCACTAATAGTGGAAAGCTACCCTCACTTTCGCATATAATGCTACAAGCAGTATTAAGTTATTTAGTTGTCGAATGGACCATTCAGTCTACTTACTGGATGGTCTGGTTAGGTGATTGGACTGTCTGGTCAGTCAATCGGACTGTTCATTAGATCGAATTGGACTGTTCATTTGCTCGAATTGGACTGTCCATTCAGCCATCAAATAAATAGATTAAGTAAATATTTGTCAAATCAAGTAGGTATAGCATTAAATCAAGTAAATATTAATTTGAGAAGATGCGATTATATATGATATTTAGTATTTTAGATGAATATCTACTTAATTTCAAGCTATACTTGCATTTATTTGAAAGAATATCTATTTAATTTGGTAGCTAAATAGGCCGTCCGATTATAGCGAATAGAGAATTCGATCAACTACCAGATTGTCCGATCGGTTGATCGGATGGTTTGTTCTGTCGCTCAACAATTTAACATTTTTTATAGCATTTTGCATAACACAGGGTTGCTCATTCTTGTGATTTTTTGCTATTGGTAAATGGACATCTAATACAGTGAGATATTTGAATCTAATAATTTTTTAAATAAGGTGGGCTCAAATGCTTTTTTTTAAAGTTGTAAAAAATGTTTTTTTTTTGAGTGGTGAAAAAAATGCTTTTTTAATTGGGATTTTTTTTGATATAATTTTAAAAATTGAGTTGGCTCTATTTGACATAATGACCAAAAATTAGAATTAAAATAATATTAGTTTAATAAATAATAATAATAAAAAATGATTTTTAATTATTTTATATATTTAATAATTTTTAATAAAATATTAATTTTATTTCACGTTCTAAATAAAATTTCTCTAACTCAGGTGACTATAATTTCTTCTAATTTCTAAAATGCCTTTTCCGAGTTTCGAGCAGGGCGATTTTAGCTTTCCCTCCAAAACAGCATCTGTCAGGCCTCTGCACTGTGGCCGGGGCTCCGAAATCCCTCGTCTCTGCGAAGCGCAGGTGAGAAATAATCTGGCTAGGTTGTAGTCTCGCCGGCTTTCATGGGGGCCTCGCCGGCGTCTGGTATAGAGGAGGAGTCTTCCGGAGCGGCGACACCCAGGAAGGCTCGCCTCTTCATCAGCGAAATGACTCTCCGCAACTTCAAGTCTTACGCCGGCGAGCAGCGGATCGGACCCTTCGATAAGGTCCCAACCCTAGCGCCTCTTTCGATTACATCGACTTTCTTTGATTGCTCTGCCTCTAGGTCTCCCGATTCTTTGCAGTCCGCCACATATGGAGTTTTTTCTTCCCTTCAACCAGTTTATTTCTTCTCATCACCTCCGCTGGTTACTGCGCTTCTTTCACTATGAACTGCAGCTTGAACCGTGCGCAGCATTTACCATTTTGAACGGTTTACTTGATCGATCGAGGGAAGTTTGAACTTATAAACCCTAGTATCGTGCTTTTTACGGAATAAAATGTTTCCCTCACTAATTTTGTAATTGCTGATTCATTATTCCCAACTTTTGATTCCTTGACCTTTTTCTCTATTCGCTTGTCCTCCGTTTTACTTACTGTTATGATTGTTAGTCGTGCAAGCACGGGTTCATATTACTTGTAAACACCAAATTTTGCCGGAATAGTCTTCTTTCGTTTTAGTAAGTCCGTAGCGCGCAACTGATGCGTCTTGTGAAATGCATTATTGGCCTTCTCACCTTCCGATTTCTCAAAGCTCCAATAATCTAAAAAGATGCCATGAAACTACATTTTCCTTATCCTGCGGTGCTTGAAAAGTCTTCTGTAATTGTCTTATTTTCCTGGAAAAGAGGTTCACTTCTAACTTCTATGAACAGTGCTTTTCAGCGGTGGTTGGGCCTAATGGAAGCGGGAAGAGCAACGTCATAGATGCCATGCTTTTTGTGTTCGGCAAGCGAGCAAAGCAGGTAAAGGCTACCACTAATAAGAAGTGTTGACTGAATATGACATTCTGCATTACTTTTTTCAAAGGGAAATTTGTGCACCATTATTCATTCAGAATTCAAATTCATATATTTCCTTATTATTAATTCCAGAAATAGCAATTTATAACTTTGATGATTGTGGATGTATATTAAACTAACTGTATTAATGTGGATTTTATGCTGCGTGTTCACTAGTGTCTTGCTTTTGCTTAATGAAATCACTTCCATTTCTGATGCTTGCTCTTTTGAATTAGATGCGCTTGAACAAAGTCTCGGAGCTGATACATAATTCCAGCAATCACCAGAACCTTGATAGTGCCAGTGTTTCTGTGTACTTTCAAGAAATCATTGATTTGGTAGTGCTTTTGAAGAGTTTTGCTGGATGATTTTCAAGGTTTGAACTTATAATAACTATAGTGTTACTTCTTCAGGATGATGGATCTTTTGAAGTTGTTAAAGGTAGTGAGTTTGTCATTACCAGAGCAGCATTTCGGGACAACTCTTCAAAATACTACATAAATGACCGTGGAAGTAATTTCACTGAGGTTACGAAAAAGCTTAAAGCAAAGGGAGTTGACCTTGACAATAATCGTTTTTTAATTCTTCAGGTACTCATTATCTTCATTATGAAATTTAAGTTTCCCTCCCTTTCCCTTCTCTATATTGGCTTATATTGATGCAATTAAGATATGAAATTTCTGCTGTTGGTTGCATGCCTTAGTCATAATGTTTGATATGAAAAAATATCTGGGAGCTAACCCGAATGTTTCTAAGAGTTTAGATAAAATATGTATATTTATTCTCCATAGATCAGGAAACATTACTTCTACCTCATCCTTTACATTCATTTTTTGTAATATGCCTAATCGCTGTCCAGGGTGAGGTTGAGCAGATCTCTCTTATGAAGCCAAAAGCACAAGGACAACATGATGAGGGCTTCTTGGAATACCTCGAAGACATAATTGGAACTAACCAATATGTAGAAAAGATTGAGGCAGCTTATAAAGAGTGAGTTAAACTCATCTTCTTGTAGTTAAAATTTTTAGTTAATTTTGTTTTTCATTATCCTCTTTGTCTTTGCTAACCATACCGAGCTATAGGTAATTACTGTAATTATTTAATCGTTATTATAATTACACTAGGAATACTCTAGAGTGTGGTCTGCGAGGAATACTCTAGAATATGGCATCTAAATATGCATATTGTGTATAGTGCTTGTGATTAAATGACTTCAAACTTTTGTCTATTCCCTCTAACGTGGTATCAGAGCTCTTTACCAAGGATCATTGCCAATTCTCCGTATTTGATATCTCATCTCCCATTACAAAATCCCTAGCTTTACCACAAGTTTTGTCTCTCCCAATCTCACAATGTCTCCTACTTCCTCACCATCAAGCTCAATTCTTTCAGCTATTTGTTGTGGAGAATCCAACTATTACCTCGTAGTTCTCCCTTTAACACCAACGGTACTCATCTCCGGCGATGCTTCTTACATCTGACACTGGTCTCATGCCAAATCCAGAAGAGTGAAAGATATTCAATGATCAAGAGCAACCCTCAAAAGATCCCCTCTATTTATATAGAAGTGGTCTCCAATGGCTAGTAAAATTGTCCCAAAACTGCCTTTGATCGATCAAACAAATAGTCATTGGAAACTCAACGGTCACATTTCAAACAGCTTTGATCGATCAAACAAATAGTCATTGGAAACTCAACGGTCACATTTCAAACAGCTTTGATCGATCAAACAAATAGTCATTGGAAACTCAACGGTCACATTTCAAACAGCTTTGATCGATCAAAGAACTAATTAGCCAAATTTCACTTTGCCTTTAATTAATCAACTAATCGTACAAAGTCGATCGATCAAAGAACTAATTAGCCAAATTTCACTTTGCCTTTAATTAATCAACTAATCGTTCAAAGTCGATCGATCAAACAAAGATACTTCTGAAAGAGCATTTCAATTGGATCATAATGTCTTAATCGATCATAGGTTTCTCAGTTGCTTGATTGATTGATCGTAAGATCGATCAATGGCTCACAATCGTTTTCATTAATTCTCACACAGGTTAGTCCAACTCATTTTTAATTAATCTAAACTTAATTTAACCAACCTATAACGATGTTCTAAGTCCTTATAACATAATCCACACATCTCTTAGCACTCTAAGGACAATCTTATGATAATTTTACAATTATTACAATAATAAATAATAAAATGATCTTTAATTGAGCTCTTTCTCTATCTTGAAGGTTTGTTCATCAATCTTAATTACTCCATCACTTTAAAGCTAAGCATAGTTCAACTCCTAAGCTTCTTTATTTCATCCATAGTGTGTAGTATCATGTTAGTAATAAAATTTCAGGCGTACATACATTAAACTCAAAAATTCATTGGTCACCAACTAACTTAAACATATGGAAAATATCAAAATTCATGATTATACAATAATCACAATGGAGGAACCAACAAATGAGACTTGTAAAATTAAGGTTCTCTTACATATTACCTAACAATCTCTAAAAACAAGAGTAGGAATAAATCTCTCTTGACAAGCATATCAATACTTTGATGAAAAAAAGATTCCAATTAAAATCTACTCAACATAAATATTTAGATGCAGAAGCAGTAATACCTTACCCATGTGAGTTGGAAAGTCGATTGCTGGATTTGGTAAAAGAGGGGACGCCGAGCTACTACATCATGTGATGGGTGGTTGCAATCGGGAAGAATTGTGTGATGAATGGTTAGGATTTCTCCTTTGGCTGGTCAGATCCCATGGGCTTCTCAACCTCGGGAGGAGAGGGGTCGATGTGAATCACAGAGGAGGGTTGGCATGATGTCACATGTTTTGGAAAGGGAAGGGGCCACCAAATTGTTGATAAAACAAGAGAGGGAGGGACTAAGGAGAAATATGCGACATTGGCTGGTAAAGGAGCAAATAGTTGGGGGAATATCTAAATTTTTTGTATTTAGGAATTTTCATTAACCCTTCTTTTTTCTCGGATATAACACACTCAAATAAGCAACTTTCAATTTTTTTGTCATGATTGTTTAATGGTTACTTTTGAAGGAGCAGTTCATACAACGAACTTCTTTCTCTAGAATCCGAAAACAAGAAAAAGAACACAAAATATTCCAGAAGCTGTAACCAAATATCGCTAGGGTAATTCATGAACAAAACCAAACAAAACCAATTTAGCCCCAAATATGAAAAATCTTCAATCTTTCAAAATGAGCTCAAAATCTTCAATCAGCTTCAATGAACCCAGGATTTTCAACCAAATCAAATGAACTTAAAATATGGTAGATCTTCAATCAACCAGGTCAACCAAAATAACGTGACTTTCAATGATTCAAAATCAATGCAATAAAATCTGATGACAGAACTTATCTAGAATGAATTGTCTTTGTGCCGTAATGGTGCCTTCATAAGTATTTTTTTGCTTTGTATTACTGATGTTTACAGATTAATTCCTCTTGATCCTTCTCCTGATTTTTATGCTATATTTGTTTTAAGCAGGTTTCTTCTTTAATTATTTCTGTGGATTACTTCAATGCTTCGATATCTATTCATAGGCTACACCTTTCATGCAAATCTATGCTCTTGCAGACTTGAGGCACTCAATGAAAAGCGCTCTTCCGCAGTACAAATGGTAAAGTTAGCTGAGAAAGAGAAAGACAGCTTAGAGGTGTGAGATTTTTTAATGCCGTATTGTTGCCATCTTACTTTTTAAGGACATTACTTTTTATTATCCTTTGTTAATTAGAGTGTCAAAAATGAAGCTGAAGCCTATGTGCTGAAGGAACTGACACTATTGAAAAGTAAGGAGACTGCAACTAAGCTGGCTACTGAGGATGCTGATGCCCATGTCAGAGAATTGCAAGAGAATGTTTCTACATTGGAAGAAAATCTTAAAACTGAAAGGTTATTAAATATAAGGAGTTTTTTTTTGCAGCATTCTGCAGGTAATCACGTACTAAAGACTCTTTGGCTGGGATCTCAGGGATAAGATTCAGCATAACTTAAAAACTTTGAAGGACCTGGAGAGTGTTTACAATAAACACTTGAAAACACAAGAGGTAAATCTTGTTTTTTCTTTCATTTTGCACAATTGCGTACTATATTTTTTTCCATAATTTTTTTAGTTGACTTGATGTAAATGCATGAATCAAGTTTGTTTTGACTGCACTAATTTACAATCAGATCTTGATTTTATATTTTCTGCTTTTAGATTTTATTTTTGTTCTATACTAAACTTCTATGATGAGACTGAGGCATATTGGTGTATTAGGCATGATGTAAAACAAGTAATGAATGGATAGGCCTGCAATTTTCTGTTGCAACACACTGTTGTGTTATTTAGAGTTAAATTTAGAACTTACTATTATTGGTTCCTCCGTTGCTGATTTGATGCTTGACTATGTGTTTTGTTTAGCCGGTAACTAAATAGTTACCTAGTTTGATATTGTATACTTGAGATGATTAATCAAAGCTAAGTCGCTTAATGGAAAGCTTGGAGCTTTATTGACTCATGTGAAAGTGAAAATATAAAAAGAGCGAAGCATCGTGTCTAATTTGTGCAACTCTATTAGAAGCATTGGAGCATCCAAGACAAGTGATGAAATCAACAATGTAGCCTAAAGATCATCTCCATTAATCTTTTTATTTTGGGTTTATTTCAGGTAAAATGATTTTGAGTGTTTGAGGATAAGAATGCATGAAGAGCACTAGTGATTGACTTAGTATGGCTCAAGTTGACTTGGAATAGAAACTATGGAACTGTATTGTTTTGCCTTAAGTTGACTTATAGCCTTATTTGGTTGGAGGTTGCTTTTTGGGTTGGAATTGTTATTGGAATATGTCGTAGATGTGAAATTAAATTAATTTTTAATGTTGGGTTTTGTGTATTGGGTGAAATAATGTTGGGTTTTGTGTATTGGGTGAAATAATGTTGGTTTTTTATATTGAAATTTGTGTTAGATATGAATTAGTTATGAAAAATTGATAAGGTATTTATGAGGGCATGAACCAAACAAGACCTAAGAATTTGTGGAGCCAACTTAGAACTTGTTTGGTTGGAGGATAAATTTGGGTAAGGAAAGAGAATATTTTATTTTATAGAATAGATGGGAAAGAAATTTATTTTAATATTGGGAGGTGTGTTGGATGTGAAATAAAATTGATTTTAAGGTTGGAATTTGTGTTGGATGTGAAATAAAGTTGATTTTTAAGGTTGAAATTTGTGTTGGATGTGAAATAAAATTATTAAAATTTATAATAAAAATAAAATATTATTATTTTAATTTTTAGCCCATTTTTGGGCCCTTCCCAAACAAGCCCTTAGTATAGAATTTCAGGCTTGTGCACAGGATTGTGTAAAGTTAGCTGAAGGTATTAATAAGTCATCTCAATTGAGTTAAGTTGTCCTAGTACTTGCCTAAGTTGACTCAATTTGGATGTTGGGCTTAATTTGGCTAGTCTTTCTAGAGTTAAGTTGACTCGAGGGTTTCTTAAGCCGACCACTCTAGCCATTTGAGATTCTCTTCTTGATCCTATGGTCTGTTTTGTTATCTTCTTAATTCATTACAAAAGGCTCTTCTTCCGCATTGCTGGGGTGATTCTCAATAAGTTCCCAAGACACTTTATGCTCTTAAAGTTCAACTTGATGAAGTAATCAAGATTGAAAAGTACCTTTTCATTCCTCTCCAAGAGCCTAAAAATCGATCATTAGAAAGAGGAGTGAGGTTTGTTTGTTTATTATGTTGATTCTATTGTATTTTCTAGTGGAATTTTTTGTTCCTCACGTATGTGTGAGGAATGCCTCTTCTAAATGGAGACTTGGAGAAGGTTGAGTGCTTATTCCTTCACTTGGGAGTGAAAATGGCCTCTAATTGGCTTGTTAGAGGAGGAGGAGCTTTCTAACTTGTTGTAAGTGGAGTTTGCTTCGTTACCCTAGTGCTAAACAGTGTTGATTAGTGATTTTGTGGATGCCTCCTAGTTGAGACTAGGAGAGGCTGTAGATGCCTAAAGGTTTCGAATCTTGTCAATCTTTGTGTTTGCTTTGTAATTGTAATGTTTATGCGTTTGATTTTTAGTAGCTAGGTGTTTTTTGTAATTGCTAGTACTCTTTTAAGTTTGTCCATCGTCTTTGGTTTTTGGAAAGTATCTATCATGTGCATCTCAATCTTATGCCATTCTTTATTATACACTGTATCCAGTGTATATACCATCTGCTTGAAAACTCTCAAACTTAGTGCTAAGCTACTGAAAGTCATAGGAAACACTGGTAGAAGAATGTCTTTATATGGCGCTGTAACTACATAAACAAATTTCAGCTCACCGTTTTTTGACATTTGCCAAAAGCCTGGGGGATGGGATCCTTTTTTTCTCTAAAAGAAAATATTAAAACTTTACGACCTGGTTCATAACATTTAATACATGGTGTACAAATTTTTGTAGTACAACATTTAAAGAAGCACCATCTCAAACTTGATTTGACTTATGCTTCAAATGAAATCTCAATTGTAGGAACATAGAGAAGCGCCCTTGGCCATCTTTTATGATGATTTTAAAAATCGTATATTGACATTAGAGCTGCTTTTAAACCTTAAACATAATAAAACCATTTCTGTTAGTCATGTGATTTTCATGTTTCAAACATGTAGCACACATAGGCACTTTTAGAAGTGAAAAGATACTTGGAAAAAAATAGTTATTAAGTACTACCTACGTTTTTTTGAAACTTATATTACCATCTTTTTTACTGCTTTTATCATGCTTAGAAATATTTTAATGATGTTAAGGAAGCTTGTACTGCATATGTAGTGAGAACGTATTGCCAAGCTGTATCTTTTTCAATGCAAATTAATTGCAGGATCTTCCAATTTGCTTGGCATGGTACTTTTTATGGTACATAATATTTAATATATAAATTATCATGTTTGTCTTATCTTTTTCATACATGACATGATTGCAAAAAGTAAAGTCCACTACTTTGTTTTGATGGGCACTAAGGATCTTGATAATGAGATGAGAATTTGCAAAGATGAATTTAAGAAGTTTGAGAGGACGGATGTCAAATACCAAGAAGATAGGAGCCACTTGAAGCAAAAACTTAAGAAAGTGGAAGACAAACTCAAGAAGGTATGCATTAGTGTGCTTTTTATTTGTGAATTCATATGTTGTTTAGGTGGGCAGATATGGCCTTTGTTCTAGAAGTGGAACTGACAGAGCCATTTTGTTTTTATCTTCATTTTCTCATGTAGAACAAATTTCTGAAATTTTTGGCTCCACTCTTTTTCTGGATTTATATGTTAGAAATCATAAACTGTGTTCTTCTAAATTATGTATGTGCTGCAGGATTCTTCAAAAATTGATGAAATCAAGAATGATTGTGAGGAATCATCAATTATAATCTCGAAACTTGAGGAAGAGATACCCAAGTTGCAACAAGTTCTTCAGTGTGAAGAGCAAACGCTCGAAGAAATAAAGAAAAGATCTAATGGTGACGTTAATTTGGCATTTACTCTATTCATTTCCCTATTCAATATAATGATCCATATTGATACTTGGTTGCTGTATTCTCTATGTTCAAAATTACATATTGCTGCTTGTTCAATGGATCTATATATGTTTTATTTCTTTTGGTACATTGAGGAATGTTAGCACGTCATGAATGACGACACTACGGCATATTCCATCTGGGTACTGGGGCTATGCAATGTGTTCTCCACTGCATTTTTCCCAATAAGAGCTGCTCCATCTCTTCTTTTCCTGTAATATAAAAGGTGCAGCAGGATATTCTGGATGAAGATCAGGGTCATAATAAACGTCCTGCATTTGTACTGTATATGAATTATTCTTTTATCAGTATCTGATTCGCTTACTAGTTCCTTGTTTTAATGCTCTAGAATAAGAAAATAATGGAAGAGATGAAAACATTACTTTGTGTACATCACAATCAAGTTGTTCCATTTTTTTTCTGCCAATTTGAGAATTTCATTCTTAAGGGCTTGAGTAATTAAATTGCTTTTTAACAAGGTTTACAAGCACTAGATAATTTCAGTGATGTGCAGAATGGCATTTGCAGTTATGTTTCATTGTAGTTTCTGTAGTCTATTGCATAAAATTTGCCACTGGTGATTGATGTTTATTCTTTTCATGTGTATGCGATGCAGTTGAAACAGAGAAGTATGTTTCTGAGCTCAGTGAAGTCCGTGCAGAATTAGAACCCTGGGAAAATAAACTGATTGAACACCAAGGAAAACTTGATGTTGCCCGTCATGAGAGCAAGTTGTTGATAGAAAAGGTGATTTTTGGATTCAAAGAATCGCAGATTGTATGCTTTATTTCTTATGCTTTTAGAATATACTGATTCAGTGTAATTTTGCTATTATAATATTTAATGGGAAGTATTTTATAACTTCTAACTAAATTACATTCTGAGGATTCTCCGTCTCATTTTGAATCGCTACTTTGTATCCTCCTCTAATGTGTCTGTTCTTTTGTATGTCAAACAAATTTACTTTTTATATATTTATATGCTTTTTTAGGTTCTAATGAAATCCGTTAAATGCTTGAATTGAATTTCATCTATTATTTTTAGCATGCTGCTGATCGAGCAGCTTATGAGGACGCTAAAGTGCAGTTGAATGATATACATGACAAATTGCAACAGAAGAATAAATATATAACCGAGCTTCAAGTCAAGTTAGACAGAAATAAAGATGAAGCGTCAGAGGCCCGAAAACTGGAGCAGGCTTGTTGCCAATTCTATAACATTTTCTATCTTTCCTTTTATTATGAAAATTTTAGGTTAGATTAGTGATGATTTGATCACTGGGTTCCTGGCAGGAATGCATTAAGCAGCGAGATTCCCTTATTCCTGTCGAGCAGGCAGCTAGGCAGAAAGTTCTGGAATTTGAGGCAATTTTGCAGTCAGAACAGAGTCAGGGCTCTGTACTTAAAGAAATACTGAGAGCCAAGGAATGTAAAGAAATAGAGGGAATCTATGGTCGACTTGGGGATCTGGGTGCAATAGATGGTGAGTTCTTGGTTTACACTTCCAGATTTGTTTCTGTATATCTATCTATTGCTTTTCTGGTTACAATTGCTTTTACTGGTTGATTTGCCTGCCAAGATACATCACCTAATAATTTATCTTTTTGAAATGTAGGTAGTGTGATGTGGTTAGTTATACTTTTGATCAGTTTTATTTCTTGCTTCCAGTTGTTTGGGTAGTCTTACGTGGTTTGAAGTAGCGTGATCTCAACTAGTCTGTAATTAAGATTGAATTGTTGCCCATGATGAGGGAAGAATCTTGCTCTTTTATTTAAACTAAAATGACACATCATCAAATGTATATATATGATGGGAGGGGGTATAATGTTTCCTTGGGTACATAATATTCAAATGGGTACCAACATAAATAGTAGCACTCCCTATTTGATGTTCTACCGCAAGTAGAAATATAGATGTCATTCTTGTTGCACAAAACAAAAAAAGAGATGGACCTAGAGACTTGGTGAAGATATCCACTAGAAAAATTACAATCTTCACTATGGTTGGTCTTTTCATGAAATGTTGATTGCTAGCAATGTAAATTACTACCTTGTCACAAGTCATTGTTGTAGATGTCTGATAGGAACTCCACATTCTCCAACTTGAAATTTAGTATATAACATTGTGTAAGTTGTCTAGCCATGACTCAATACTCAACCTCTACAGTAGACTGTGCAATCACATTTTATTTCTTACTTTTCAAGGTAAGTAGATTTCCTCTTACATATGTACAAAAAAAAAAACATATGTGGACCTTTTGTCATCAATTGAGCTAGCATAATTTGCATTCGAATTTTACAATTTTGATTTTTGCAATACTACTTGATCCTTTTTTAGAAGATATTTAATATATTTGAGCATTGCTAAGGCAGCCTCCCATTGGTGGTGTTTAGAATTTTGCATGTATGGGCTAACAACACTAACTCTAACATTAAAACAAAATTTAACAATTAAACACTTTTATGTTGAGCTATTCATATTTGTTTGCCCTGGTTAAATTTAATCTTAATTAAAATTAATTTTATAGGTCACATCATACACAGATTTTAGCATTAAAATGACAACATTTTAAATCCTACACAAATTCTAATATTAAAGTTAATTTTATTTCTCATTTTAAATAAATTATAAAATAACAAAATAAACTTTATTATACATCCTATACTTGTCCCAATATAAAACTAACATTATTTGAAATCTTTCATAAATCTCAAGTAAAATTACATCAAAAGTTCTCTTTTACCCAAATTAAAAATAATCTTATAATTAAACAACTAGAGCTTCTCCATCTTCAAGCATGATTTGATTATCCATTGGCATATCAACGGACTCATATCCCGACAACTACTCTTTTCAATTAAATCTTTAGCATGCTTTCTTAGGTGAACACAAGCATTGCATTTCATGGAAAGTATTTAAATCTCCCAAGATCCTTGGTAACAAAGTGATGTTCCAAATGTTACTTATCATGTTTGCCTGCTATCACAATTTCATTTGTAATATGCTATCAACATAAATAGTGAGATTAATATTGTAGAGGATTTATCTTTAGTAAAAAGTGGAGTGATATGAGACACTATTTGTGAGACTAACTTGTTTAGCAACCATACCATACTTGTCAAATTGGGCTTGTCGCCTCTGTTTAAATCCATAGATGGTTTTGCCCGAAACTTACATACCTCCCTTGAGCAACATAGTTTTGCTGTTGCTTCGTATATACAACTTCGGAGGGATCTCAAAAAAAATGCTAATGGCTATCTGTAATATTATCCATTTTTGACAACTACAAAAAGTAAGAGATAAACAAACTTTATCCTAATAAAAGAGAGAGTTTTAAAAAGAGAAAGTTTTAAAATAATCCACACTATGACTTTGTGTAGAACTTTGGCAACAAAATTTAGTTTTATGGTATACCACAGAACCATCAGAATTATGTTACAGTGAAAACCCAACGACATGCAACTAGGTGTGTTGCAAAAGGAAGAGGTATCAAGTCTCAAATGTGTTGCGATACCATTTGAGCAACTATAACTTGCTGTCAATAAAGTATTTGTAGTGCTTCTTGGTAAAGAGTTAGGAATTGATGTTGTCGATAAGCAGAAGGCAAACTTGTAAAAGAAAGAGAATAATTTGTGAAAAGTAAGATAGGTGTACAAAGAGTGGGTAGTACATTGAGGTTTACCTTTCTGTAAGGCATTTTGTGATGTCCTGACTATCAATGCTCGACTTCCCTTTTACAATTGACCGAGTTTCTAGTAGCCGAGACGTCAAACGTACAGTTTTTACAGCATGTAACATATAATAAAAATCTACTTGCCACAATGTTTGATATCTCTCATCATATCCCGCGATTCTTTTAGTGTCATATCTGTCATCTAAAATAGCAGGAGCCCGTTAATACAAACTTTGTAGGTAAAATAATATCCCAGCAATAACAATATAACATGAACATGGCAGAAAGGGAGAGATAGAGAGCCCAGACAGCTGACAATTAGTTGCCTAGCTCAGTCATACTTATCCCTTTTAAGGAAAAAATTACAATTTGGTCCCTCAACTTTTGTTCTCTTATAAATAGGTCCAAAATTGTTTATTTTGTGTTCAAATCAGCTTTAGTTTTAAACCTAAATCAATATTCTAGGATGTCACACATTTAGTAGGTCTGTTGGGGAGGATTTAGTGAGAGGTTGATTTACAGAACCATCAGTTAGTGGTGTTGGTATTCTTGTAGTCAAAAGCCAATGGGAGTGCACTTGTAAAGGCATTAGGAATAAGAGCCACAAGGGGGTAAAGGAACAAGAGCAGTTACCATAGAAGGGAAATATGGAGTAGACTCAAAAAGGTCTACATATATTGAAACATGTAACTTATGAGAAGGATTATAACACCTATAACCCTTCTTAATATGAAATTAAACCAAGCAAACATTTCATGTGAAATGGGGAGACAAATTATTAGTTTTAGGATGGAAAAATGGTGCACAAAATAAGTGCGTTTGAATATTTTAGGAACAATCAAAACTAAAAGGCTTTTTGAATACAAAATTCAATATGGAGGTGATTATTTCTATAGATAAGAAAATGGCCAATCAAAATGGTTCCAGCCCATAATATGAATGGAACATTCATTTGAAAGATCCACATTGGCCTGATATCCTCGAATTTGGTGATTTGGATGAGGGCTTTGGCTCAGAATATCGTGCAAAAGAGTTGGAGATTAAGGAGCCACAATATGAATTTGGCCTATCTTGCCAAATTGTTGGGCACCAGTCACCGGTCGAGGGAGTCACGTCAAAATAGGTATGGTGTGAGATCACGTAAGTGCATTGTCAATGGCAAGTGGATATCTAAACCTTTAAACATAGATTTCATTTCAAATTGAATTTTCACCAAGTACAGTCAAGTAATGCAGGTAAAGTTATTAACTAAGATAGCTAAATATTTAAAACTCAAATGAGTAGCAATGTGACTAGGCCCCTAAATGCCCAATTGAATAAATTTACGAGAACTTGATTAAGCTTTAGCATACAATATAGGAAAAGATATTCGATGATGTTTTCCCAACTTGCAAGCCTCACAAACCTAGTAAGTGAAAGACTAACATAAGCACTAGACTTATGATGACAAAAGGGATGATAGACGATGGTTCTGTTGATATGGAGACACTGTCATATATTGTAGGGATGCAAAAGCAGGAAAACTAGTTGTATACTAGTAACCTATGCTTGATTCAGCTACTCCACCAATCGTCTCACATCTTGAGATCCTAAAACACATAAGATAAAAAGGTGACAACAATTATGTAATTTTATGTTTGTGATTAGGTAGTAAGTTAACTAGGAGTCTTAGTTTATAAAGAACATTAATGACCCGGATAAAAAATAAAATTATATTTTGGGATGTAAATTAGCAATATTAAATAGCAAATTATTTAATTAAGCTCAAAATATTTTCTAAAACATTTATTATATAATAAATTACATTTTAAATCTCACAAATAAAATTATTTTAAAATTAATATTAAATTGTATTGATGATAAATAAAAATTTATTAGTTAAATTAGGGTGATTGATTTAAATTCAATAGATCAGGTTCGAGGTTTTAGAAATTAAGGTTAGATATCTTGCAAATAAATCTAATAGTAATTTTCATCAACTAATTATGTAGTCATATAATTAGAGCCAAAATGAATAATCAAGTGAGACAATATAATTTGGGATATTTATACTTAGGTGATAACTAAACTTTTCCTGAGTGTAATCTACAAAATGATTAATGCGCTTACAATATGGTCATAGTGAAAGGAATTTTTTTTACAGATACATCCACCATTAAGACCCACGAGGACCTCTGCATGAGGATTGTGCAAGAAAAGTGATCCGTAGGCAGAGATGAAGCACTCGGATGCTCTTTAACTTGTAATGCACAAGAGATGCAGTAGCATTGTCAATAATAACAATGTCAGCCAACATATAAGATTGGATTAATTGAAGGGAGGGATAAAGTCTAGAGATAAAGGTTGACATTCATCCTCTGTTTGGTTGTTTTAATTTGTTTGAATCTATTGGAGTAGTTTTGGGATAATAGAGAGAAGAAATGTTGTTTAAATATTATGATATGAAATAAAGTAACTTTAATATTAGGATGTGTATTGAGTGTGAGATAAAATTGATTTTTTTTATTGAAATATGTGTAAGATTTGAAATAAGATTCAATTTTAATATTGAAATTTATATAGAATGTGAAGTAAAATTGATTTTTATACAGAAACTTGCCTTGGTGGTTATATTAATATGAAAAAAATAGTAGTCTATTTTCAAAAAAAATATAGTAAGCATTTTTGGGGGGTTGGAATTTTTAAGGCCCCTAGCAAATGGAGGCTAAGAAGTCATCATTTTGCTTCTACCAATTGGAAGGACTTGTGGTTAATGGCCTATATTGTAGTAATTCATCATCTTTTCTTTTCAATATGGCATGGTACTATTGAACAAGTAGATTATCTTGCTAGAAAGGAAAGAGTTCTGTGTAAAGAGAGTATATGATAAAAATATTATTCACTTGGAAGTATGTGGATTTGAAATTACGCAATATTTTGAAACAATTTATGGAGGTAATAGAAAGTTTCATACTATTAAACATCCATGCAAGCACTACATAATCCGAAGGTTGTCATTTAGAAAATTTGGTAGTGTTGGTGCGATCTGGAGGAATAGCATCTAAGTGAGCTATCTTTTCATGTAAGTCCACAAGGAACTTGAAGGCCATTGACCAAAGTAGATAGATTTGTTAAATTTAATGGTGATTCCAATGGTAAAAAAGGATTTGGAGTCAAGAATTGTTGAGGAAGACATCGTCATTGACCTTAAGGAGATAAAATTTGTTTTACGAGGTAGTAAGTTGAATAGGAGTGGAGCAATCGTGCTGGCACTTGTCGTGCCGGACAGTTTGGAGAGAAAGTTTAGAGTGTCAGCTTGACGCTAACAAGTTGGACTAATATTGTGATGAGTGAAGAGTTAATGCTTTTTTGTTAAACTAAAATAAACTCATCATCAAATATTTATCTAATGGGAGGGGATACAATGTTCCATTAGTATGATACAATTAAGCCAATCCAACATAAATATAAACACTTTCTATCTAATAGACTTGTTTTATCTTAGTCTCACACATTTGTTATAATTTTATGATGAGGTTTTGGTAATATGATTCTCATGTATCGAAGTGGCTTGGGCCTTAGGTGAACATCCTCTCGAGTTATCTCCTAATTGTTTTTCTAACCACATCTTTCTCTCTCTCCCCCCTTAATCTTCTTTCATGTTTTTGGTCATCATTGTTGTGCTTTGTTGTTTTGTATCATACGACTGACACAAGCGCCTCTTATCTAACATGATAATGTGTCATCCATCCCCTCAATCAATGAGATCATCTTCGAGTAACCTTTTAGGTCCTATTTGTGTGATAGCACAATGCTTAAATCCTATCAACTATCTAAGCATGACCAACCACTTGATCCACACACCTCAAGAGCACTCACGGAGACTATTAAATTACTCACTGCCAAGCTTTATGAAGGTACGATCTGCACTTAATGCTAAATGGTTACTGATTAATGAATTTCACATGGAATCATTTGGTCGTGTGAGGCACTCGAATTGTTTTGAGGGAGATCTAATTTTATCTTAGATTATTTGCTACTAGATTTGCGTTATAACAATTTCCAAATACATGTTCTATGGATATAATTTATTAAAACTTGGACTATACCTTATTTTAATTTGGTAAATTCTAATTTGACTTCATTCAATTCATCTTTGCTTTTAATGTTGGATCACTTCTAGGATTTTTGTTTACTAGTGATTAAAGATTGAACTTGAAAATGATTGCTACCTTTTGTGTTCAACTTGCCATTTTTTATTTGTATATCGTCCCTCAACACTTCCTCTCCTTGCATCTTTAAACATTTTATAGTTATAAAACAAATTCTCATGGCAGTTTTGATGGATGTGTTTGGAATCCATTTTCATGTTATTTTTGAGTGTTTGTTTGTCAAACTAAATGTCAATGCCATTTGTTTAATCTACCTTGTGTTTCACACATAATGTAGTATGCAATAACACCCAAAGATCCAAGAACTAACCCATAATTGAACCGAAATAATGAATTTTGGTAGGGTCTAAATTGGTTTGGCTCTGTTCCAGTTCTTAAAATATTTAGAATCGATTATGTGGTTCAATTCTTGAGTCTGATGTATGAGTTTAGTAGAATTGAACCGACCCAGTTTAGATAAGCGGTAAAATGCAAAACTCCAAAGTAATTTCTGCCAATCACCTATTTAATTTCTTTACAATTTATTATAATATATTTCCATGATCATTTTCAATTTTCATTCTATTTTCTTTATATAATTTTCCCCCATCTTTCTTTAAGTTTTTTTGTTGGTAAATTGCATAAAAGGTTGTCTACAATATTTGTGTTACTTGTTTCTCTACTAAAATTAATCAAATTAGAAGAGTTAATTGATATCTTTGAGCTCGAGATAGGTAAATGATGTGAGGGGGTTGATTAATGGCAAATCAAGTATTATATTTTGATATAAAAAGTTTATTTTTTTTTGAAATTCATGATTAAATTTTTAGTTGTAGATATGTTTTATTACCCAAATCTAGATTCCTCTCTCTTTTAGTCTTTAACTCTTCATATTTATTCTCTTATAAAAATATTTCAAAATTATAACATTATTATTATGATATTTTTAAAAAATTTATAGCTCTCAAAATAATGATTGTTCATTGGATCCAGATCTAACTCGTGCCCAACTGGACCCAACGGTTCAGATCTAAGTAAAGTTCATGACTCCATAGGTCGAATTTAGTTCCACTTATTGTGGAACCGACTTGGTTCAGGCCAGGTATATGATAAGGGCAGAAACGAATTGAACCAACCCATGCATACCCTCTTGCATAAACTAGTGTAGTCTTTCAAATTCTTTTTGAATAATTTGGTTTTTAATCACGGTTTAGCTTTAGATCCACTACATTGATTATTTATTTGCTCTACGGTGCTTGAAAACAACAATCAAATGTGAGGGTGGAGTATTAGTTGTGCTTTTATACTAATTTTCTAGGTCTAGCTTTGACCAAATTTTGCTTAATGTTGACTCACCGGAAAATTTGTGGACCATGGCCTTCATTGTTTGGTTTTACTTTTAAGACATTACTGTTATGGCTTAGTTTCTATTTAAACATCGTCAGCATTAGTTAGAATTATATGCCCATATTTTTTTATGATAATTACGTTGTCATCCTCAAAATTGCCCTTGTTACTTATTCAACCTCCAAGGTGAATCTTTACATCTCTCACCCCCAATTTAGATTAATTATAATTCACCTCTAATGTTTACATCTATCACCCCCCTGAAGGGTATATGAATTATACCTTTCATCACTTATTTGGGGGTGAATTGTAATTGTTCATTAAAGATGAAAATGATAGATATAAATTTTTTATCTTTGGAGGCTAAAAGAGTAATAAGAGCAAGTTGGAGGTGACATATGTAAATCACACATTTTTTTTCCAATGAATACAGTCTTAATACACTCATCCTCATTGCAGTGAAGTATGATATTGCAATATCCACAGCATGCTCTGCACTCGACTATATTCTGGTTGACACAACAGATGCTGCTCAAGCGTGTGTGGAGTTGCTGAGGAAGAATAAGCTGGGCATTGCTACTTTTATGATATTGGTATGCTTTGATTGGTTTGGCGATCTTCCTTTTCTTTATGTTGCCTCGTGCCCCCTATTAATAGCATGCAGCATGAGTTCATCTGCAATTTAATTAAGTCATGTACTTAGATGAATGACAAGTTCTAGAACTTTACAAAAGTTCATATTCTACATTTTGTTGAAAACTTCAGTTGCTTGAATTTAATTTTTTCTAATTGACTCTTTCTTTTTTTTCCTTTCTGAGAAACTTCTGTTTGATTTGATCAGTTCTGGGAAGAATATCATTAGCCTATATTTGATCTCATTTCCAATTTCAATGTTCTGTTTGCATATTGGATCTTCTGATCTTGTTCTAGGATAGAGAATTCTAGGAAAGAGAATTGGAATATGGAGAAGGCACAACAATCCAGTTGGATGAATTGGGAGTAGTGTGTGGCTTAAATTTTGATATGTTGGTGGCTAATTTTGAGTGAGAGATGCAAAAAGCATAAGTGCACAATTCACAGTTCTATATTTATTCAAATCAAAATTGTTGGAGTTTTGGCTAGCCGAAAGTTAGTTTGTGTTCAAAATTGCTATGATTCCAAGCCAGCTTGGCTTGAAACCCTATGTTGAATAGGCTGAAATTTCAGATCGAGAGGTGATGCGGGACGGATGAATGACGATGCAGTTTAGAAATCAGCAATTTTATAAAACAGATTATTCACAAACTAATGCTAGAAAATCAGAGAACAGTTTTGTAATGACTGAGAAATTAATTAAACCTGCAAAACTGATTTCTTTCAAAATTTCAAATAAATTAGATCGAAAGTAATTGAAAAATTACCAATTCAGATTAGGGCGTAGTCCGATTTTTAACAAATTAGAAACGAGGAACAGGATTAAGGATCTCACAATATTTAACCAACAGTAATTTAAATCCACTCAATAATGAAAGGTCGCACAGGTGGAATAAGTTCGAGCAAGTCACAAACAAGCAAAAAAAATTCAGATTATTCGACTTAATCAGGTTAAAGGCTTTGTTGAAATTCGTACCTGAGTCGGAGAGTCCAGAGACCACAATGTAATTTCCCCAAAAATAGGGTTGTGCGGTGCGGCTCGGGTGCGCACGGGACGCGGTCGCAGGTGCGCGTGGGTAAGAACACTGGCAGGCGCTTAGGCAGGCGCGCGGGAGGACGTGGGNGGAGCGTGCGCTGGTGCCGGCGCAGGGCGTGCGCTGGTGCAGCTGCTGGGCGCACTCGGGGCGCAGGCGTGTCGGAAGAGTGGCGAAACTGCACGGTGCTGTCGAGCGGAGTGAGCGAATTCGAAACACGGTAAAGACTTAGAGGTGCAAGGCGAACAGAATCGAACCCGAAGGTGAAGAGATGGAGCGGGTGGAATTTAGGAATTCTCACCCAAAGCACAAGCCCTTCTCTATCTGGGATATCAATTCATTCCAGAATTAAATAATCCCAAGATAAACACAAGTTAAATTCATTCAACATTAGAAAAGTAAGAATAACAAGAAAGCGTTTATATAGACCTCCATACAAACTTACTCAAGGAAGTGCCTGATAACATACCTAAAATAACAATCACAGAAATAGAAACAACTAATGCAAAATAAATACGAGAAATAAAATCATCCCAAAATGGAGTCTCTAATCAATTAGAATGAATGAGAGATTTCCAATCCACCAAGTCAGCGATCCGCAGCATTCATCTTTCCAAATCTGTCCTAATAGTCAATCGATTCAGATCGAAGCAGCGTGGCTAGATCTCGGCCGTCAACGGTAAACTCTGCCAGGAATAAATCGACGGCCGATCGTGGTGTCCCCACCAAGAGGACTCAAATTTCTTAAATATAAGGGAGACAAAAACTCAATTGTACGGGAGGGGAATTGAACCTTGGTTGGTTCTTGATAACAACAATAATATACAACTAGGCATGCTATTTATTGCTAAAAGATTGAGGAATAAATCTTATAGGTGTAATATATGTGCATAAATTATACTATTTCAAGCTAACTCAAGTCAGACACTGGGTTGAATGAGTTTCAAGTTTTGTTAGTTGTTATTAGTCCTATTGTCTGTAACCTAGAGGTCTTTACAGTAACTTAACATTTAGATAAATATCTTGCCCAAGTCCATTAAGAGCTTCAATAACCAATACTGTCATGTTGAATTCTTAAATGTGAGTCATAGGGAAGGTGGGAAGATATGTCAGCTCAATCTGCATCATGTTATTCTTTCTGCTAAATAAGAAAATTTTTCTTATGTCATTTAGAAGTCATTTTTTTTTTTTTTTTGAAACTATTTAGAAGTCATTCTACTACAACTGGAATGTTGTAGCTGCAAGTAGAAGCTCAACTCCTTATTGACATATTAAGCATTTCATGAGCATTTGTTGTAAAAATTTGATGGGAATGCAACTTTATTTAAAATAAAACAACTGTGGGGAAGTGGGAAGATTTGTCAGATCAATCTGTAACATGTTATTCTTTCTACTAAATAAGAAATTTTTCGTTATGTCATTTAGATTGGAATGTTTCAGTTGCAAGTAGAAGCTCTACTTCTTATTGACATATTAAGCATTTTATGAGCTCTTGTTGTAAAAACTTGATGAGAGTGCAACTTTATTTAGAATAAAGCAATTGTATTGGGCTGCTTTAGCTTGTTTTGTTTTCAAAATTTTCATGCTTGCATCCTTAGTATCACGCAATGTTCTCAAAATTTTCCTTTCTATCTGTGTATGCATCTTTCCATTGTCAGTCTTTTGTATTACATTTTTTTAAAGTCATATCTAAATGTTTTAGCATCATATAGCCTTGTTTGGTTAGCTGGTTTACTTTAACCTAGTTAAAGTTATACTTGATAGGTCATGTCCTGCATAATCAAAACTATCTTACAAACTACACACATCCTAAGATGAAAATGTACTATTTTTTGAAGCATTTGTTTAGCTTAATCCAGCTAAATTTTGTCATTTTGTGTCTTCACCATAGTTTGGCAACATAAAGAGTGGTGGGTCTAGTGGCCTGTTATATTTAACTATTTATAAGATTATCTCATCGTGAGCAGTTGGCAGTAGGACTGTGTATCGTTTGAGTCAAAATTTATATAAAATCATAACTAATTAATTAGCTTTGTTTGCTTATATGTTTGACGGGTTTCTTTGGTTGTTATTCTGAAATTCAAAATAGGGGTAATTCCATTTAGGTCCTATGGTTTGCTTACTCGGCCACAAAAGTCCACAAATCTCAAAATATGTCATTCAAGTCTACAAAAATTATTACATGGGACATCGTGGTCTCTCCGTAACAAAATCTGTTATGTATTGTGAAAATGACAAAAATATCCTTCCTTGTCCTATTAATTTTCAAAATATGCCATCATGTTCGTGAGTGTGGCGGCCGCCCGCACGTGAGGCAGCGCACTGCAGCCGCCCGTGCCTAGACGCCGGAGAGCGAGGGCGTGCGCAGGCCACCCACGCGCGAATGCCTGCGGGCTAGGCCATGCGCTGTGGCCGCTCGTGCGTGGATGCCAGAGCGTGAGGCCGTGCACAGGCCGCCCCTGCGCGGACGCCTGGAGTGTGAGGCCGCGCGCAGCGCCTACGGGCTGGGCTGCACGCTGCAACCACGCTCAGGCTACCCGCACGCGGGGCCGCCCGCTGCGGCAACCGACGCGCGGACACTGGCGTACATTTAGTAATATTGGCGTACATTTCTCATTTGATCTACCTTTCTTTATGATGCAGGAAAAACAAACCGATTATTCACAAAAGCTACAGCAGAAAGTCAGTGCTCCTGAAGGAGTTCCACGCCTTTTTGATCTAGTTACTGTCAAGGATGATCGTTTAAAGCTAGCCTTTTATGCTGCATTAGGCAACACTGTCGTGGCAAAAGATCTTGATCAGGTTGAGTTTGTATTTCATTGTGTTTACTTCTTTGTAGTGCAGTAATCATGATTGGCAAGTGCTGACAACAATGTGAAAGGATTTTGCATGATTAATGCACAGCTTTTGAAATCAATCATGACATGAATCCTTTAGAATGCACAGCTTTTGAAATGCAAGTATTTTTCACAAGTTGCTGATGATGCATATATTTGATATTGTTGCAATTTATTCTGGAACTTGTTTGTAAAAGCTTGAGGTTTTTGTCAATTAGGCTACTAGGATTGCATATGGTGAAGATAAAGAATTTCGCCGTGTCGTAACCCTTGAAGGAGCTTTGTTTGAAAAGTCTGGTACCATGAGTGGTGGTGGGAGCAAGCCCCGTGGTGGCAAGATGGGCACATCAATCAAGATGAGTGTTTCCAGTGAAGCTGTAAATAATGCTAAGAAAGAACATTCTCAGCTAGAGAATGAACTCAAGATCTTGCATCAAAAAATAAGTGATGCAATTAAATGCTATCAGGCTTGTGAAAAAGATGAATCTCGGTTACAAATGGAACTAGCAAAGAGCCAAAAAGAGGTAGTTGGTGATTATATCAAATGCTGTTTAGTGCTTTATTTATTTTTATAGGTGTTGTGTGGATGAAAATTTGGAAATGATTATTTGTTTTTAAACAGATAGACAATTATTCTGCTCAACATAGTTACATAGAAAAACAGCTTGGTTCGTTGAAAGCTGCAGCACAACCAAAAGCAAATGAGCTGAACAGGCTAAATGAGTTAGACGATATTATTTCGACTGAGGAGAAGGAAGTCAGCACGCTTTGCAAATTCTCAAGCAGACTTAAAGATAGAGTAAGTGATGTTACTGTAACTTCTTCAAGAAAAGGAGTTGTTTTAGTGAAAGGTCCAAATTGTTGGAGTTCCCATTTTTAAGGGTCATAGTAACTTCATTTTTATCATTAATCTTTTTTCAACTTTAATAGTTTAATGTGTAGTGGCTCTTCAGATGAAAATGATGTAGAGAACCTTAAACTATCGTTTTTCATGCAAAAAAGTATTGTTATTTCTTTTTACTTAAAATTTTCTTTAACTTCCAGCCTCCTGGCATTTCATTTTTCTATGTAGTCCATTTACTAAATAAAAAGTGTGCCGGTCATGTTTCCACTCATTCAGTTTTTTTTTAACACTATTACATTACCTTTTTCTGGGGATTTTAACTAAAAACCTGATGCTTTCTATGTTGTTTGGCTATCCGATAGATGTGTGCTTACATTATTCTTCTTATTCCTCTGCTGAAAGGCCACTGAACTTCAGAAGAAAATAGAGGCTGCGGGTGGTGAAGCACTAAAAAATCAGAAAATGAAGCTCTCAAGCATCCAATCTGTAAGAGAATGTTTTTTTTTTTTTTTGGTCGTATGATTCTCATGTGCTCTTCTTCTAACGTCTCTAGTATTTTGTTAGGATCTTGATAAAGCTGGCAGTGAGATCAATCGCTGTAGAGTTAAAATAGCTTCAGGTGAGAAAATGATAAAGAAATTAACTAAATCAATTGAAGAGATGAAGAAAGAGAAAGAGAGTTTAATAAATGAGAAGAGAAATATGGAAGTTTCTTTTAAGCAAGTAGAGCAAAAGGCATTTGAGGTTGAAGAAAATTACAAGGAAACCCAAGCGGTACTTCATAATACCCATAATACTTATTGATTATGTTTATAACATCCATTTTTTTATCAATGTGTGCTTGGTGCTAGTTTATCGTTTGTTTTATGTTTTTCCAGCTTATTGACACGCATAAGGATGTTTTGAATGAAACAAAGGCAGAATATAATAAACTGAAGAAAAGCTTGGATGATTGTCGGGCTTCGGAGGTTGTCAGCTGTTGCACTGATTTTTTTCATAGCTGTGACATTAGTATCTTTTATGGTTTGTACATGATAAATTTTTCACATGCCACAGGTTGATGCTGATTATAAGCTGCAAGATACAAAGAAGCTATTGAAGGAATGGGTTACGAAGGTAAAGATTTTCAAGAAAAAACTTGATGATTTACAGGTGGATCTAGCAAAACACATGGATCAGTAAGCCCAGTTAATTTGTTTTTCCCTTGCTTCTGTTTTCAATTTTATACTGTATTTGAGTAAACCGTGTCTAGGATACAAAGAGATGCTGTTGATCCGGACCAGCTTCAAGCAACTCTAAATGATGAAGCACTGAATAATGTTTGTGATCTGAAAAGAGCATCAGAAATGGTGGCATTGCTAGAAGCTCAATTGAAACTCATGAATCCTAACTTGGATTCCATTGTCGAGTATACACTATATATTAAGTGAACTTTTTGTTTCTTTTCTTGAAATATCTTTTTCATGTATTATTTCTTTTAGATACCGGAAAAAGGCTCGAGTATACATTGAGCGTGTGGAAGGGCTAAATTTGGCAACACAAGAACGGGATGACTTGAAAAGACATTATGATGGGTTGAGGAAGAAACGGTACATGAACTTATCAATGTTTTTCCATTAGGTAAATAGCATCTATGTCCCTGAGGTTAGGAGATAATATCACATAAGTCTATGAATTTAAAAATTCATGTGGGTCCCTAATTGTTGAAATCATTTTCAATTTGACCCCTTTACGGCGGATTTTATCAATTCTCCATTATAATCTTTTAAAGAAGAAATTTTTAAATAAATATTTTAATTATAAATTTATGAAAACACATCCTCAATCTTCTTCTTTATTCCTAAATTCAACTCACTAGACTGTCGTCATTGGTGGAGAAGGAGGATGGTAGCCTAGGCACTACGGCTTCAACTTCGTGCTTGGTGCGTGGGCCTCACAATACTGGGTGATCCTTACGTGAGGCCATGTAGCACCGCAGTGTGTTGTGCTTCTCTTGCACAAGGCCACACATCGACCAATACAGGGGGTGCTCGTGGGGGACACACTTTCCATAATCAGCCTGTGCAATTGCAACATGCTGCCGCACAACACAACTACCCGACAACACGGTTGTCGTCGAGTTTGTCAGAGGAAGAGGATGAGGGGAGTGATCCAAAGTAAAATAGTAAATTTGCATTTTTTGATTTATTTTTCAATAGGACTTGAAATGTAATTTTTTTAAAACTCAAGGACCCTAGTGGAAGATTTTTAATTTTATCGTCCTATGTAATATTATACCATAACTTCACAGACTTGGATGATATTTACCCTTTTCCATATGTATTCTGCATATCTGATGGACTTCCATATTTATGAGTGTTTTTTGAATACTTTATTGACTTTTTCAGGATGGATGAATTTATGGCAGGTTTCAATATCATATCTCTAAAGTTGAAAGAAATGTACCAGGTTTTCCCCTTACATAGATCTATTACGTGGCAAATTAGATTTTTTGGTCGGTCATTGTATTAATGATGTAAAGTAAAATTTCAAATTTTTTTTATATAGATGATAACTCTTGGAGGTGACGCTGAATTGGAGCTTGTTGATTCTCTTGATCCCTTCTCAGAGGGTGTTGTTTTCAGTGTAAGACCCCCAAAAAAGAGCTGGAAGAACATTGCCAATTTATCAGGTGGAGAGAAGGTATATTTGAGTGCTAGTATGTAGTGTTTCTAATATTGTTAGTTCTCCTTGTCCTAGTCACTTCCTTGGTGGAAGTGCTATCTTAACATTGTGGGATATCTTTTGATACATTATTAAGACGCCCTTGCTTTCAACTATTCAACCTGATGTGGATAGCCTCTTTTCGCATGAGAGGGTTTGCCTCTCTTTGTGAAAGGGTTAGGATTTTGTTGGCCTTCAGCTCAATCAATCGACAGTGAAGCTTCGTTAATTTTTAGCGCATATTCACCTACAAAGCATTGAGTTTTTAGTGAGGGAAGATGATCTTGGAGGTTTTTGAGCTTCTTTGAAGCTCACTAAGGAAGAAGAGGAAACAAAGGTCAAGATCTCGGCTTAGGTCCTTAGGCGGACAAAACAGGGATTCCAGAATTGTCTAGTCGGCAAGCTTTGGACGTCTTTCCCTTTCAATCATGATGTAGTGTTGCAAACCCTAAAAACTAGGCCAGCAAAGGGGCATTGTTCCAGATTCTTGGGGGAAAGATTTGAGGATTATGGTCATTGTAGATGTGTCAAAGACCCAAGAGCAATTCCAGTTTAGATCCTCAACAAACCTAATCACATTCTGGTTAAGATGATATATGAGTGATTGTCGAACTTTTGCATTGTAGTCATCTTGGTCATATACACGGACTATGATACCCAAGAAGAATCCATTAACAACCTTCCCTATGAAGTTTGGATGAGTGCGTCACCACCAGGAAGCAAGCCAATAGAATATCAGGGGAGAAATCTAAGCCAGCAGCAAGGTGTTCTTTTATGAGCTTTGAATCAAACCCTCAGAAAAATGGATCTCAATGTGCTTTGACTCGAATAAGGAATGAAGGATGGTCAATTCCTTCGACAAATGGGATTTTCAATGGGGAACTAGCACAGAACAACAAAATTGATGTAAATGGAGGAGGAAAAGGCTCACATCTACAAGCCGATGCATAACATCTTTTGAGCAAAGAATGATGGAACTGGAATCCAGAGAAAGAAAATCCTATTGAGCAGATGGAAATCTGGGAGAGGCTGCATCTCTTTCTTTTCACTGAGACCCAAGAACTAAAGCACTAAGGTTACGGCATTGGCATTCCCACAAAATATCTCAAAGCAGTTTCAAGCCCATCAAAAGCCCAATAAGTTCTATAAAAAAAAAACAAAATTCCAGTAAGGAAATCCTCTATCCATTCTAACTTATTATCTCATCAATTTTTGTTAGTCCCCATAGATCATCCATCTTTCATGCTTGCCTCTCCCTTTAGTATGAAAAAGTATAAAACGAGAGCTCGAGGAAAAGGGTTGTTGCAGTGTACCAAGAATGAAAGGGTTCTAGCCCCAAGAAACTACCCAAGGATCCAACTCTCATGGAGGTAAAGAAGGACGAGGTGACAATGTTGAAGAAGAAAAAGTAAGATGGAACTTTTACCCATTATTGATTTTGTCTCAGCAACCCAGGGTTGCCAAAATCAATGAGTCTATATATTTTGAATTGTCAGGGGTTGGGAGGGCTCCGGGCAATTCACTATCTTAAAAGGCAATTAAGGACTCATCAAATCTATTGATCTTTCTCTCTAATACTAATGTGTTTTCTTTTGAGCTTAATAGGGTAAGAAGACATTGTGGTTTTATGTCTTCTTTGTGAGTAGTCTTGTAACAATGTTAGATGTTTCTCTACAAAGTTTTTCAAAGTATCATATTGATGTCTATTTTCAAAAGAAAGCAAGATCACTGCTCTCGAAGATTTACTTTTTTTTTTTTTGAATCCATTGAGTCTTGAATTATGTGTCATTGTAGGTTTTGAAGAGCTTGAGTAAGAGTCAACATACACTATGGTTGTGTGCAAATGACTTCCTCGAAATCCCATTCCATTTTGAGAAACAAGGCAGAGTGGCCAGAGATGATTGGAATGTGTATGTTTAGGGAGGCTCTGGAAGCTTGTTATTTACGTGACCATGGCTGCTCAGGAGGAGCTTTCACTGGGTGGAATGGTGTATCAGGGTAATGCTATATTAGAGCAACTAGATCACTATTTGGGCTCCCTGGGTTGGCAACAACTATTTTGAATGCTTCAAGGTTTCTGTGTGAACATTTCCTCGAATCACTCTGCCGTTCTGATCTATCCGAGGGGTTTGGGGGTAAAGAAATTGAAGTAGAGAAAAGGAGGCTTTAGATTTGAGCCTTGCGGTTAAGGGGTGAAATGTATGGTCAAGTTATCAAAGCGTTGTGGAGGAGATCGAGAGACCGAGGGAGGGTGAAAAACTGACTAAAGTGGGTCGAAACCTGGGCAACTGAAACAAAACTAATTTCGCTCATGTCCAGAACTCTATATGAACAACTCAATGGCTTCTTGATGATATCATAGAACAATCGATTAAGCAACAGAGTTTGGTGGAAAGGAACCATATTTACTCTTTGAAGGATGATAATGGTCGAATTCATAATGACCAAACAAATATGCAATACATTATAATTGAATACTTTGTGAACATATTTATATTTGTAGACCTCAGGGAAGTGGAATCCATCACCAAAGAGGTCCATAAGTGTTTATCCATGGGGTTGATTAATTCACTACAATGCCCATTCACGGGCGAGATTGAGGAAGCCTTTTTCCAACTCCACTCGAGTAAAATCTAGGGCTTGATGGTTTTCATGCCATCTTCTATCAAAGATTCTAGAATATCGTCAAAGTGGAGGTCCTTGATTACTGCTTGGGAGTGCTAAATAAGGGAAAAAGCCTCAAGGACATCAATACCACAATCATTGTGTTCATTCTAAAAACCCCAAGGGTGAATCATATGAGTATATGACTGGTCTACGACCCACATCCTTTGTAATGTTCATGACAAGGTGATTGCAAAGTCGTTGGCAAATAGGTTAAAAGATGTGCTACCCTGTATCATTTTGGAGACTCATAGTGCTTTTGTTCCTAAGATAATATAATTGTAAGCTATGAGATGCTTCATGTTGGTTCCTCCTTATTATGATATGAAATTTTGATGTTTAGCAACTAATTTAAGTTAATTACTTGCTAACAAGTTGATTTAGTGATTTAATTACAGGATCATTATATTTCTATTATTTTTGATCAAGACTTATTACTCCACATTAATCATGGATTAAGGTCTTATTTGCTGGAGTATAGTTTCGAGATGTTTCAAATTTTTTTTGAGATAAAGAGAAATATTTTTATGCTATGATGTGAAATAAAGATATTTTATTATTGAGGATTGTGTTGAATGTGATATGAAGTTAATTTTTAAGGTTAGAATTTGTGTAGGATGTGAAATAAAGTTGATTTTTTATATTTAATTATATGTACGATGTGAAATAAATATAAAATATTGATAAAAATATTTTTAAAGAGTTTGAAAGATTTTTGGGCCCCAACCAAACAAGGTGGTTGGATCATGTGAAGGATTATTGGAGCTTTTGATGCTCAAAGACTGTTTTATTATTTCTTGTTTCTTTAAGATCATGTGTAATCCTATTCATAGATTGATCCTATGTTTTAAAGTAGGTTGGATAATGTATTTTGGGCACTTAATTTGCATTTGAGACTTAGCTAATTTTTTTGGTTTTGAGTAGGTTGGTGTTTGTTGACTTAAAATTAAACTTAGGCTCTATTTAACGCGAGGACCAAAATCAGGATTAAAATGGTATTAGTTTAAAAAACAATAATAATAATAATAATAATAATAATAAATAAATTTTTTTAATCATTTTACACAAATTCTGATATGAAAAAATATTATTTTACTTTACATACTCAATAATTTTCAATAAAAATATCAACTTTATTTCACATCCTGGATAAAAATACTCGATTCGAGTATTTTGGTCTAGGATGTGAAATAAAATTGATATTTTTATTGAAAATTATTGAGTATGTGAAGTAAAATAATATTTTTTCATATTAGAATTTGTATAGAATAATTTAAAAAAATTATTTATTTTTATTATTGTTGTTTTTTAAACTAGTATTATTTTGGTCCTCGCGCAAACAGGGCCTTAGAGTTCTGTTGTGTTTGATTGATCAAAGTAGTGAACGTTTTGGCTGGATCAATTTCTTAATCAATCAGCTAATCGGCCTTGGGCTAGCGTAGTCTAGCGCTGCTACTGTCCTTGATCAATCAAGTGATCGATCAGATGGCGATGATCGATCAAAGTCGTATAAAATTATAGTCATTGGGAAACTAGAACCTTTTTGATCAAGTAGTCAATCAAAGGTTGCTTTACACCAGTTTTTGTAGCTGTTATAGCCCAAGATATTTAAGGCTTTTATCTGGCTATTGGTTTTTCATTTTATTGTTATATGCCCATATTTCTCCTTTTACATTCAAGTCTTTTTAGCCCATTCTTGTCATTCTATGTAAACGAATGTCCGATTTGGCAATTTGAGTGCCATGTACGATTGGGATGAAGGCGCACTTTATAGGAGTGTTTGGTTATAGGATAGTATATACACCTCACATATGAGGTCATGGATGGTGTTCTGAGATCTATAGTTGGTTTGTGTTAACTTTGCCTCTTTGTTATGTAATTGTAATGCACCGTCCTTTATTCTCAAAATGGGTTGGCAGTTGGATCTAGGTTCAACTTAAATTCAACTAAAATTGACCTTGCATGGTTATGGTAGCCCAAATTTGAAGCTGAAATTCTGATTGGGGTTAAGCTCGAGTCAACTATGCTAAATGAATCTTCCTTTTAAATGCTGCCACAACACCATTATTGTGATTTTTATGTGTCGCTCATAAGACGAGCATTATAGTGTTAGCTTATAATAAGCATTTTTCTAGTCTTCAAGTTCAGTTAAATGGAGTTGTGAAACATTTGACAATTAATTTTGGCCGGCCTCAAACTTAAGGAATGGCCATTTTTCAAGGTATTGATAAAACTTGTTTTAGCAAAAATTTTTGGTTTGGTAGCAAACAGGAGCTTTGTAGCTTTTGTGGAATTTGTGCATCTGATTGCGCTGCAAATTCATGTATGGGGGAAGTTTATGTTGCATCAGTTTTTAATGGTCCATCAATTGTGTTATCAATAGTTATTTCTGTTTCTTTCTTTTCATATTCTTAAACTTTTATCTTGTATTGTTTTTTAATGTTAGATTTTTATTTTCTTCACTGTTTGAAACTCTTGTGAGCAAATTACTTTTGGCTATATGTTATCTTACTGACTGAAGCTATATTCTTGTACTTCAGACTCTCAGCTCATTGGCACTTATATTTGCTCTTCATCACTACAAGCCAACGCCACTCTATGTTATGGATGAGATCGATGCTGCCTTGGGTACTTACTGCACCTTTTTTTGTCTGTGACTCGATAAACTTATAACTTTCAGCACCTTGCAGACTTCAAAAATGTTTCCATTGTCGGCCATTATGTCAAGGATCGAACTCGAGATGCTCAGTTTATAATCATAAGGTTTTTGATTTGCTTATGATTATACAAATGTATGTGGCTTCAGATCTGGTTTTGATGCATCTCTTTTATGTTTATGCAGTCTGAGGAATAACATGTTCGAGCTTGCTGACCGACTTGTTGGGATTTACAAGACTGACAACTGTACCAAGAGCATCACCATCAATCCCAGGAGCTTTGCTGATTCAGGTTAGCATTGTGTGGCATTTTCGTAGCAGTTTCCACAGTAAGCTTTCTCTTGGTGGGTTTCGAGACTCCAAAAAGTTTGGAGTTTCACTGTTGTATTGTTTGGAAATTGAATAGCTGTAATTCTTTTTTTATATTTTTAGTCTCAGTTATGTCCAACGATAGGTGTTAATTCTGACTTATTGATTGGATCCAGATCCTACACAAAGTTCGCCTGGCTTAACATCATCAACCTAAACATGTCACAAAAGTTAAAGTGTTTGGGTTCATTAAGTGAATCGGACCTGACTGAGGGTTTAATACACCATCCTATACATAAACAAGTGTTGTATCATGTTTATACGATCCAACATGGGTATTGATTATCCTAGAAGTTATGGAACTAGCAAGAACTAAGGGTTTAACACACTAGTATATTAATCTTTGAGTCAAGGTTGGATTTGTGTGGCAACATGTGCCCCAACCAAAAACTTTTGTGTAATCTTTTTAAACCGAGCATGACTCGTGGAATAAATCAGTTGATTTGTGTTAAAGGTTTGGATTTCATTGTTAGGTCCGGATCAACATTGTCCCCTCTCTAATTGGATTCACTTGTTTTTTTGGTGGACTGGCTAAGATGATATCTAGGGTGGCTGATTATGTGATCAGATCATATATGGCATATACGGTAGTCTGTAGAGAAGGAGTTTTTAACTAAGAGTTTCGGTCAGTTGATCAGGAGTTTGTCATTTGGACTGTCATTGATGATTAGATTAACTCTGGCTGCATAGGCTTAAAGAAATTTGGAATGCATAATTTTTATGTGAAAACTTCCTAAGCTTGTGGGTGTTGGGGGTTCATCATCTCTTCTTCTTAGGAGGAAGTCAAAGATGCTTGTCCAACATGCATTTCGAACAAATCAACCTTGAAAAAAAAATTCTTCTAGAAAGCCTGCCACTAATGACGCGATGAAGATAACGAAGCTTATGGAAGAAAATTTGTCTTTGACTTGCTCAAAGACTCGAGAGACATTTCAAGGGAGATTCGTGCAGTTACAAATCTTCAGAAGACACCCTTGAGTCCCGTACAGAGCATGAGAACTTGATCATAATGATGCGTTAGAAAACAATGCCTGCACAAAGTTTGAGGGCAGCGCATGCATCTTATTCTTATACATATTGGGATGTTCTGGAGGAAGACATCCAGCTTTTTCATAAATAGAGAAGGTTGAAAAGGAGCGGCAGATACTTGAACAAGAGGACATCCTGTTGCTCTGAAAAGTAGAGTTCCTTGTGGGTGATAGAGAATAAATGAAGACTATTTGCCTGTAGCCTTGCGTAGTTGAAGATGACAAGAACCAAAAAGGTTGAAGAGAAAGGTGATCTCTTTGGTATCCTCCGGACTCATAGTAAGGCTTAAGAAAAAAAGTTGAAAATGACATCTAATTAGTTGCCAAGCCTTATTGCAACCATAAGTCTTATCGTATTTTAACTATCTCACAAGAAAGTAGAGAAGGGCTATCGTTCATGAAATTACCTTCGGAGAAGAGGAAAAGAAACTTTCTAAGAAAGTTTACTCGGTTGTGTGCAAAGTGACTTAGAAATATATCTAAGCCCCTGTTACATCTCTCTTGATGTCGGTTTGTCTTCGCCATCATCGTCGAATAGATTCAGTACTTAACATCTCTCTCAATATTAGCGGTTCATATTTGAACACTATTATCGAATAGATTCAAGACTTAAATAAATTCTCTTAAAAGAAGTTAGCATGTCAATGATATCCTCAATCAAAACATCAAGTCTTGCTCCTCGGTGTGTGGTTTCATGCTCTTCTTGTGAGAATGCTACTGAAAAAACTCACGGGTTTATATTACATGTTGATGCTCCATATTTTTATCAGATGCATATAGTTTTGTTATTTTCACACATTATGATCAATAGAAGGAACATTCAGTTGTTGGTGCACTTCATAAAAAATTCGCTAATCCTGAGACCTAGTTGAACCTCTTTTAACTATGCCTTGTTGAATTAGATGAATATCCTTTATTGAATCTCGCTCTAACCATATACTTTGAGGACAATGAGCTACTGAAATCAAAGTTTTTAGTCCTTTTAATGCAGCCCTTTCTGTTGTGAGTACTACACTAGTAAGAAGCTTGGTGCCACCTGTCACACCCCGGTCTAGCTCATTGAATTTACAGAAAATTTTAGCAGCATCTCAATTAAGCGAGGACGACGGAAACAAATAATAAAAATACAAAATTTTAAACATCTATATAATTTGGCACAACAAAATACATGTATTTATAAATATATCAATTCTACATATATTCACACTGAACCACTATCTACAATATCATTATAAGATCAGTAGTTTATAAAGGTACATTGTTCAAAATATACAATAAAATAATTTACAGTTTTTCTGAAGTTTTTTTTTTTTTTTGCCCAATGCTAATCTGTAAATAAAATAATAATAATAATGAGGTGAGTATAAATTACTCAGTGGATAATCCAAACTTAAATAAGTTAGTAAATTCGGAGGCTAAACATACATTGTATGGTCAGAATTTAAATGACTAGTGTATGATAGCAAAGAAATTATATACACATCAATCGATAACAAATTATAATATAAATAGTAGAAATTAAGATAAAAAAATAAAAAAAAATATTTTAAACATGCAATAATAAAAAATTTCTAATAGGTCACGACAGAAGATATTAAATAATTTTACTGCAATTGCATCATGGTATTGATTGGAAACTACATTTGCTTTTCTTGGATGATATTTAATATCTATATCATAGTCCTTTATCAATTCAAGCCACCTCCTTTGACGTAAGTTTAATTCTTTTTGAGTAAATATGTATTTCAAACTTTTATGATTCGTAAAAACTTCACATTAAACTTCATATAAATGTCTTCTTATTTTAAGAGCAAATATGATTGCTGGATAATTTTTCTCATGGACTTTAAGTTGTCAAGATGCATAAGTTATAATTTTACCGTGTTACATTAATACATATCTGAAACCTTGGTGTGAAGCATCACTATAAATTTGAAAATTGTCATTACCTGATAGAATTGTGAGAATAGATGCTGAGATAAGATAATTCTTGAGCTTTTGAAAATTTTTCTTGCACGTTTCAGACCACTCAAATTCAACATTTTTTTTGTGTTAATCTAAATAAAGGTAATGCGATATGAGAAAATTCTTTTACAAATCTTCGATATATCCTGCAAGACCAAGAAAATTTTGAATTTTTGAGATATTAGTTGGCCTAGGCCAATCTGTGATTGCTTTTTTTTTATGGATTAACAGAAATTCATTCTCCACTAATTATATACTCCAGAAAAGCTACACGTTTTAGCCAAAATTCACATTTAAAAAATTTTGCATATAACTTATTTTCTCAAAGAATTTGTCGGATGATATGAAAGTGTTCAGTATGCATCGCTTCATCTTTTGAATATATTGGGTCCACCCTCCTTTTTTTTTAAAGATTATTACACCATCCTCTTTAGATGAAATTTCTAGGATGATTTTTAATGATAGAATCCAGCTGTAGGCATCCCACTATAATGCATTGAATCTTCAAAATTGAAGATCAATTAAGAGATGAGGCCTGAGGAGGACCAACAATCCAAAAGAGATTCATTGCCCACTGGAGGTGGAATGGTTGTAGGATCTCTAGAATTGCTCAAGTTAGTTTAGGGGACTCATCTCCTATGTACCTTGGCATTCCATGCTCTCCAGCAATAACAAAGAATGGCTGCTTCAAACTAAGCAGCTTGTCTTTTTTGTTGGAGATGGTAGTCTTGGTCATCATCTCAATCTTGACTTGCAGAGAAAAGGTTAGTTGAAAAATAATATAGTGTCATTATAGAATGTTCCTGACACTTCTATAAAGTTTGCAGTCATTGTCCATATGAAAAAGTGTCTCCTCTTTTGCTTCCCTAAGGACAAATGATAGAGCTAGCAAGCATCCTCCTGCTGCTGATTGAAGCTAACAAGTTTTGTACTTGAGGATAAACTTAACTAAAGTTGGCTTAGATAGTTTGGAATTATAAATTATAAGTAGATTGAAGCTCCAGTTCGAAAAATTAAATTATTAGATTTTGTCCATATACAAAGAGGAAGAGGGAGATAAAAAAAGACATGATAAAAAATTATAAGGAATGTTCTTACTCGCTTAGACTTAAATAAAAATTTGTTAATTGATAAAGTATAATGAAAATAAAAGATTTATGTAGCTGACCCAAGCTAGTGGACTTAAGACTTGATTGTTGTTGTTGTACATATATGATTAAGGGGGTGAGAATTTTGTTCGAAAATCAAAACTTTTTCGTAGTTTACTTGATTTAAACTCAACTTGATTTTCTTAAACTTAAAATTTGTTTGCTCAAAATAAAATTGATTTAATTCGTGATTGATTTAATATCTGTATAATAATTAGATTTAGGATTTTCTAATATATATTTAAGATTTTTATTTATATAAATATGCTATATAGGGTATATATTAAAAGGATTAATATATAAGTGCATGTATATGATATAAATAAGTTTAAACAAAAAGTTATATCTAACATATATTATATGTAAAATAAATTTTTAAAAATGAAAAAATTTAGCTCAGTTTAATTTAAAATTTAATGAATTTTAATTAAATTGAATCAATTTTGAATCTGATTCAAAATTGAGTCCATGTTGAGACTAATTTGTTTGAACTTGGCTTAGTTATCATTTATTAGTCTTAAATATAGCTACTAAAATCTTATTTTAGTTATGTAATGGGAAGGTTTTAAAATTTAATTTTGGTTTCATCTTCCATCATAAAATGTAAGTATTGGTTTTAGTAATTCTTGCATTAGTAATATTGGTTTTTTATTTAAATTTATTAATTATAATTATTGAATATTATTTAGGAGAGTGAGGGAATGAATTTCAACTGTTTAGATTTGTTGGCCCTTACGCCTTCCCAAGAGGGGCGTGAATTGGGAATTTTAAAAAAAAATTCAAATAAATTATACTAACGAAAACAACAGCAGGTAAAAAGCGTACACAGTCAAATAATCAAAATAGAAGAGAAGCAAGTTAAAGTTACAGCAAAAATAAGTTAAACAGGGTGCGAAAAGGCAGATTGGTCGATTTTACCAAATAGACCGGATGAACAGGAACAATGCAGAAAGCAGAGAAGAAAATCGGTTGATTTGAGCAAATAGACCAAAACAGCTATGTCACCACAAAAACAACTCAGAACAAAAACGTGAGAGATATGATTTAGATATTGTATAAAATGACTTTATTAAAGTAATTTGAGCTTATTTTTAAGTTAAAATCAGATTTAATAATTTTATGTATTGGTCAAATTTTATCGAAAAAGAGAGGAGAGAAAAAGACACAAGCGATTTATAGTGGTTCGGCTTTCCGCCTAGTCCACTCCCCACGCTCCTCAAGTGGGATTTCAATCCACTAACAAATCGGCTTTTTAACGGGAACCAAAGCCGAATAAACCCGATTACAATCTCACTGGCTTTTTTTAGGAATCAAAGCCAACCAAATCTTACAAACGCACCAGCTTTTTCTAGGAACCAAAGCCGACCAAACCTTACTTTGAATTTTTACACAGAAAAAATTCTAATCCACCTACTTTCCCACTTAATGGGAAAAACTAAACACCTCCATAAAAGGAGAGAATAAGAGAATGAAGTGATGCTAGTCTAGCTAGCTAACATTACAACTTGAGAGCAAGAATAAAAATTACACAAGGAGCTCTATACGCGTTGAGGTTTGCCAAGAGAGAAAACTCGTGAAAACCAAAAAATGAGTTACCAACAACTCGTTTAAAAGGAACCCAAAGAAGCTAAATCTTGAAGAGAGAAAATTGTTTTCAAGAATTTGGAATGCTTAAGTAAGAATATCTTCAAGTAAGAGCAACAAAACTTCAAGAAAGACTCGAATAATCTTTTTCAAAACACAAGCTTGCCGATTTCAGAAAATCCAAGTGCAGGAAACAGAAACAGAAAACCTGAAATTGTTTGTCAGCAGAAAGAAAAATGCAGCTTCAGGTTTTTGCTTGATTCCTAGCCAAAAGCTTCTTCAAATGATCGCTTCTTTAAGAGTGTATGCAGATTTTTGCTAGGGAAGAAGTTAGGGAACACTTAGAGCTTGAGAGGAGAGCTTAGAACACTTAGAAAATTTTTTGCAAGTGAATGTTGTGCCAATCTGCAGTTTGGACAGCAAGAAAAAAGAACTCAGCTGAAGGAAAAATGCCTTTAATTCAAACTAATCAATAATAGATTGTCATGTGTCCATGTCCTACCCAAAGACCGATGAGAAGAAGGCAAGAGGAGGGCATTTTGGACTATTTCGGGCTCAAGAAACAGAGATAAAGTTTCAGATTTTCTGGAAACATGTTCCAGAAAATATGGCAGCAAAAATAAGAGAGTTGGAGTGAGAAAAAATATTAAAAATATTAATGTGTGCTTGCTTAGCATGAGGACAAATGAAGGGATGCCTTGTAGGATTATTATGTCCTTAAAACATGCTAAAAAGGACCACCATATCTCAGCACAAGTACAAAAATTCTGAGCAAAAAGATATGAGTTGGAAAACATCAACTCAATGTTTCTTCTTTTGGAAAAAGACAAAATAGGAGAAAAAATAAGGGCTTTGTGAACTTTTCATAAAAAGAAAAAAATAACACATCACAAAGCTCTAAGAATATCAAATAATGCCTTTTATCACAGCCAAAAATAGTGTAATAACGGTCAAATAAAATTCTGGGCGGACTGGGCGGGTCTGTCCTGGCCCAGCAGAACCAACCGATCGATTTGGTGAAATTGACCGGTTGTGCAGTTTTGGCTTAAAAGATGAGTAGTTTGAAAGATTTTTAGGCCACTAAAAAATAGAATAAAATAACATTTTAGTCCTACTAATGCAAGTGAAAAGAAGGAGAAAATTTTTAGGAAAAAATGAGTAAAATCTCTTAGCAAACTAACGCGTTTACATTAAGTCCTATGAAGTATAAGGAAAAACAAATGGTGAGTTTCGCTTCACTTGGATTTGAGAATATCCATCTTCTAACAGACGATTAGCCTGTAAAAATATACTTAGAAGAGGATTAGTACTAAACTTAAAGTAATTGTAATCATCAAAATCAATGGGGTTCAATAATCTCCCCCTTTTTGATGATGACAATTACTTTAGTATGCTAAGAGGGTTTTAAGATGTATAGGCAGGTGAAAAGCTCCCCCTTAGTAAGGCACTAAAATATAATTGATAAGTAAAATTGAGCATTGTAAATTTGAAGTAATAAACTCCCCCTGAATCAATGCACAGATAAAAACAATCACAGGGTTATACTGCAATAAAAGTGTAAATAAATGAGATAGTCACAATAACCAAATTGACTTCATCTTATAAGAACATAGTAATAGATTTCATAAGCAATGGACATCACACTAACATTTATATAATTTCTCCCCCTTTGGCATCATCAAAAAGATGGCTAAAATGAAAGAGAACAAATCCAAAGAAATAAAATAAAACTTATTTTCTATTATCATAACATAGCTCCATAATAAGAATTCAAGCATAATCAGCATGAGTAGTGAAACCAAAAAATGAGATCAAATCATCCTCACTGATGGTGACAGGAGTTCCTAGGACGATGGTCTCTAAGAGTCTTCCTTCTATGTCGACCTTAAAATTAGCATAGAAGTGCTTCAGGATACTAGGATAAGAGGGGAGCTTACAAGCTACTCATTTACCCCAACCATGACGATCGATAATTTTATTTATAAAACTATCCATCTCATCTCTATTTATAGGCCTCACATTAAGGACAGGGGCAGAAATTACCAATTTGAGAAATTTTTTAGCTTCTGCATCTCTGAACTGTGAGGCAATGAGGTCATCTGCTTTTTCTTTCCCTTTGGCCGATGATCTGGTCCTCGGTATTTCTACAGGTGAAGAAGGAGAGGCTTCTGCATCAAAAATAATCACCAAGGGAGGCTTCTTTACAGGCTGAGCAGAAACAGGTTTGAAAACCTGGGATCCCTTTCTAGGTCGTAATCGATCTCTGCGGCAATACTGAGAGATGGGAGGCAAGGCTGCTAGTTGCGATTCTGCAAAGAGAAAAGGCTTCAACTTCTCTGTTTTGGAAAGTTGATGCTCCTTTGTAGCTGCTATCTCCTCAGGCAGTCGCTTAATAGGAAGGGCGACGGATTTGCGAGGTGAGACAGTGAGCCTGCACACCACAGCCTTCTTCCGCCCTCTTAGCCCAGACGGTGGAGAACCAGTGGCCACAACAGCCAGGGTTTTCAGCCGGTCCTCACTATCGCTGGAGTCAGAGGAAGAGGAGGAAGGAGAAGAAGAAGAAGAAAACGGCCCTTTGAATGGCCCTTCTTCTTCCAGTGGAGCCTTGCCCTTCGGCTGGCTTGAGGCGGAGCTCCCTGACCATTTCTCCTCCTCAGGTTCAGAGGAAGAGGACGAAGATGGAGGAGGCGCTCGCTTCTTACCGCGCGCCATGGATGAAGGAGAGTGATGGTCGCGATCTAGGGTTCGGCAGAGAGAGCAGAGAGTGCGAGTGAGGAATGGGGGCGACGCAAAGTGTGACGGAAGGAGAGAGAAGGCGCCGGTTCATTTCCAAAACGCGTTGGGTAGCCGTTGGGTAAACGGGTTTCCTGTTTGACCCGACGGCCTAATAGGTTGGGCGGCTTAGGTAAGTTCAACGGGCCAAGCAGCTGACAGCTCACAACAAATTATCAATGGGCTGTTAAGAAAAAATTGATTTATTTTGTGAAATCAACCAGATTTCACAAGGCAAAGAAAAATTAAGATAACACAAAGACTCGATAAGAAAATAAAAAATAATGGGATAAAGTGAGACAAGAGATGAATCTGAATTAATTGATGGTGAGTTTTAAATTAATTATTAATTATATATATTTAACTCAAAGATTGTGCATACATGAATATGAAATATAGTAAGTCAAAGTAACGTATAATTGATGCCATTTTATGGCAAGATATTAAAGACAAGAACCATCTAACATACCAAGTTCTCTTATAATAAAATTGAATATTTTTTCATGTAGAGGCTTGGTGAATATATCTGTAAGCTGAAAGTCAGTAGAGACATAATCCAATACAATATCTCCTTTTTCTACATGATCTCTAATAAAATAATACCTAATTTCTATGTGTTTTGTGCGTGAATGCTGAATCGAATTTTTCGTTAAGCAGATAGCACTTGTATTATCACATTTGATAGATATATGATCAAGAGTGATGCCGTAGTCAATAAGTTGATGTTTCAACCAAATAAGTTGAGCACAAATACCAGCTGCTACATACTCTGCTTTCGCAGTCGATAAGGCAATTGAATTTTGCTTACGACTAGACCATGATACTAAAGCATTTCCAAAAAATTGGCAAATGCCTGAGGTACTCTTTCTATCGACTTTGCACCCTGCAAAATCGGCATTAGAGTACCCTATCAACTCTGGTGAAACACCTTTGGAATACCAAAGGCCTAATGAGTGTGTGCCCACTAAATATCTAAAGATCCTCTTAACAGCCGTTAAGTGGGATTCTTTAGGAGATGATTGAAACCTAGCACACATGCAAATACTGAATACTATATCAGGTCTACTTGCAGTTAAATAAAGTAAAGAACCGATCATACCTCGATAAAGCTTTTCATGCACACTTTTACCTTTTTTTATCTTTATTCAATTTGGTGGAAGGGCTCATCGGAGTACCAATTTGTTTAAGTTTGTCCATTCCATACTTCTTTAGAAGCTCTCTAGTATACTTACTTTGACAGATGAATATGCCGTTGGAAAGTTGCTTGATTTGCAATCCAAGAAAGAATGTGAATTCTCTCATCATGCTCATCTCAAATTCCCTAGACATGCACTTAGAAAATTCTTCACATAAAGTTTCATTAGTAGCACTAAAAATAATATCATCAACATAAATTTGCACTACTATGAAATTATCATGTCTTTTTGTGAATAAAGTTGTGTCAACTTGTCCCTTGACAAAATCATTATCCACTAGAAATTTACTTAATCTTTCATACCAAGCATGGGGTGCTTGTTTCAAGTCATAAAGAGCCTTCTTGAGTTTAAAAACATAATCCGAAAATAAAAATCAATAAAACCGGGAGGTTGCTCGACATAAACCTCTTCTTTAATAAAACCATTTAAAAAGGCGCTTTTGACGTACATTTGAAATAATTTAAAACCTTTAATACAAGCAAAAGAAAGCAAAAGACGTATAGCCTCTAAGCGAGCAATAGGTGCAAAAGTCTCCTCAAAATCGATACCTTCAATTTGAGCAAAACCTTTTGCAACCAAACGAGCTTTATTACGAACTATAACACCGGAATCATCAAGCTTATTTCGGAAAACCCATTTTGTATCAATAATGGAATGATTTTTGGGTCGTGAAACGAGTTCCCAAATATCATTTCTATTAAACTGTTCTAGCTCTTCTTGCATAGCTAGAATCCAAAATTCATCTTTTTCGGCCTCGAATGATATAGGCTCAATTTGAGAGATAAAGGCAGAGTGAGTTACCTCATTTTGGAAAGATGCTTTAGTGCGAATACCTTGAGACGAATTACCCATAATTTATTCTGGTGGATGAGATTCTTTGTACTTACATTCTTTTGGAAGATCAAACTGATCACCACCATCTTGATTGTTTTGTATGGGTGCAACTATATCATGAGGTTCATCCTTTGGCTTTGCATCTCCACCTTCTAAAGAAGGCTTTTCAAACCCTATACCTTCATCAAGATCATTATTTTTACTAGAACAGTTAGGGTTAGATTCATCAAATTCAACATGAATGGACTCCTCAACTAGCATAGTTCTCGTGTTGTATACACGATAGGCTTTGCTAGTTAGAGAATACCCCAAGAGGACGGCTTCATCCTCCTTAGGGTCAAACTTACCCAAATCATCCTTACCGTTATTCAATACAAAGCATTTGCAACCAAAAACTCGAAAGTGAGAAATGTTCGGTTTTCGACCTTTCCATAATTCATAAGGGGTCTTCCTTAGTACTGAACGAACAGTAACACGATTCACAACATAGCAAGCCGTGTTTACCGCTCAGCCCAAAAATACTTTGGAAGTCCACGCTCATGAAGCATGGACCGTGCCATCTCAATAAGAGTTCGGTTCTTCCTCTCGACAACCCCATTCTGTTGAGGTGTTTAAGGAGCCGAAAAATTATGTGAGATGTCACGTTCATCACAAAAAGATTCAAATTGTTCATTCTCAAATTTCCCACCATGATCACTACGGATAGATAAAATATCAAAATCTTTCTCATTCATAATGCGCTTATATAAGGATTTAAAACAATCAAATGCATCACGCTTATGAGCAAGAAATAGAGTCCATGAGAATCTAGAGAAATCATCAACAATAACCAAATAATATTTCTTTTCTCCTAAGCTAAGTGTCTTATTTGGACCAAATAAGTCCATATGCAAGATTTCAAAGGACTTAGATGATGTTATAGCATGTTTGGACTTAAAGGAATTTCTAGTTTGCTTTCCTAATTGACATGCATTACATAATCTATCTTTTTCAAATGAAATCTTGGGCAAGCCCTTAACTAGGTCTAACCTAGATATCTTTTGTAGGGTATGCATACTAGCATGACCTAATCTTCTATGCCAAAGTCATGAATCATAAGTATAAGATGCCAAACATTTCACATCATTGCAATCAATAGAAGATAAATCAACTTAATATACATTATCACTTCTAAAACCAACAAATATGATAATATTATCATGCTTAATTAAACATTGAGATGCATCAAAAGAAATTTCATAATCATTATCACATAATTGAGAAATGCTAAGTAAATTATATGCAAGTCTATCAACCAAAAGGACCTTATCTATAGAGGTAGAGGGATTTTTACCGACTTTACCAATGCCCATAATACGCCTTTTGGTATTGTCGTCAAAAGTCACATAACCTCCATTTCTTGATTTTAGCGAGATAAACATAGATTTGTCCCCCGTCATATAACGTGAACACCCGCTATCCAAGAATCATTTACCTCCACCGGTTCTAGTGTGGAGGCATACCTACAAAAAGATCTCAAATTTTGACTTTAGGTACCCAAATAAATTTGGGTCCTATAGGGTTAGTTGCAATAATATTATTTACATGCGTTGTCTTTAGGAATTCATGCATAAGATGTAATTCTTGAAGAAAGCATAGATCTTCTAATCATACAAGTATGTGATACATGACCATGCTTATTATAAAAATTACAAGTAACATGAGGCATTGCATACATGTGAGCATGAGATGAATTATTAGAGCTACTTCTAATATTTAATTTAATTTTTGTGCTAGGAGTAAAAGTAATTTTATTTTTAATATTAATATTATGCATGCTAGATTTAACTTTAAGAATCTCATTCTCTTTAGTTAATCTACTAACATGCATGCTAAGTTCTTTATTTGACTTAGAAAGATTTTTATCATGCAACATAAGCTCATCAATTTTACTTTTCAATGCATTGTAAGAAGATTCACAAGTAAGATGTAATTTTTTCAAAAAAAAATATTTATTCTTTAATTTATCATACTCATGAATAAGATCAAAAAGATTTTCTTCTAATTCATCATATGAGAGAGAGTCTTTTACCTTTTCCGATGATTCTTCCTCATCATCTTTATCATCTATATTTGCCATAAGACAAAGATTGGTCACTTCATTCTTTTCATCATCTTCACTTGTGCTAATATCGGAATCACTCCATGTAGCTACAAGTGCTTTCTTTTTCTTTTTTACCTTTCTTGTCTTGAGTAGAGGACAATTGGGTTTTATGTGATCCGGCTTTTTGCATTCATAGCAAACAATATCATTTTCTTTATTTTTTGATGTACTCTCTTTCTTTTCTTTTGCCTTGAATGACTTCTTTTGAACTCTTCGCAAAAAATTTCTCTTTTTCTTCATGAGAGCATTGAAACGCCTAGACACCAAAGCAATTTTATCATCAATTTTACCTTCTTCATCACCACTAGAAGTGGTGTCATTATCGGAAGTAGTAGGTGAAGCGGCTCTTAGAGCAATGACCTTCTTTTTCTTGAAGCTATCATCTTCTTTCTTCTTTTTCTTTCTCTTCATTTCCAACTCATATGTAGTTAGGGAACCTAACAACATATCAAGTTCGAAGGTAGACAAGTCTCTTGCTTCAACAATCGCCGTTGCTTTTGCATCATACTCCCTTGGTAAGCACCTAAGAATTTTTCTCACAAGTTCTTCATTAGTAAATATTTTTTCGAGAGATATAAGTCCATTTGTGATATTAGTAATCTTGTAAACATATCCTTAATGGTCTCCTCGGGATTCATTTCAAACAATTCATAGTCATGAATCAACATATTTATCTTTGATTCCTTGACTTGATTTGTCCCCTCATAAGTTATCTCAAGCTTGGATCATACCTCATAAGCGGTGAGGAGGGTGCAAATTTGGTTAAACTCACTAGGAGATAATCCACATTGAAGATGGTTGAGTGCTCTGGCATTTAATTGTGCCAATCTTTTCTCCTCAACCGTCATCTCGGAAAATTACTTAGGAGTAACCCTATCTTCCTTCATAGGAGAGACAAAGGGCTTACGAGTTATTTCCCATAGCTCTATGTCAATCCCTTGAAGATATATCATCATCTTTTTTTTCAAAAGTTGTAGTGCAAACCTTTGAAAAGAGGAGGACGATTAGCCGAAAGACCCTCACAAATAGCATCATCGGGTATGTGCATGGGAAGAGTCATGGATAGACTCTAGGATGTTAATCCTAAAATAAAAATAATGAAAGAAACACAAGAGCCTGCTCTGATACCACTTGTTGGCCCTTAGGCCTTCCCAAGAGGGGGGGTGAATTGGGAATTTAAAAAAAAATTCAAATAAATTGTACTAACGAAAACAATAGCAGGTAAAAAGCGTACACAGTTAAATAATCAAAATAGAAGAGAAGCAAGTTAAAGTTACAGCAAAAATAAGTTAAATAGAGTGCGAAAAGGCAGATTGGTCGATTTTACCAAATAGACCGAATGAACAGGAACAGTGCAGAAAGCAGAGAAGAAAACCGGTTGATTTGAGCAAATAGACCAAAACAGTTATGTCACCACAAAAAAAACTCAGAACAAAAACGTGAGAGATATGATTTAGATATTGTATAAAACGACTTTATTAAAGTAATTTGAGCTTATTTTTAAGTTAAAATCAGATTTAATAATTTTATGTATTGGTCAAATTTAACCGAAAAAGAGAGGAGAGAAAAATACACAAGCGATTTATAGTGGTTTGACTTTCCGCTTAGTCCACTCCCCACGCTCCTCAAGTGGGATTTCAATCCACTAACAAACCGGCTTTTTAACGGGAATCAAAGCCGAACAAACCCGATTACAATCTCACCGGCTTTTTATAGGAACCAAAGCCGACCAAACCTTACAAACGCACTGGCTTTTTCTAGGAACCAAAGCCGACCAAACCTTACTTTGAATTTTTATACGAGAAAAATTCTAATCCATCTACTTTCCCACTTAATGGGAAAAACTAAACATCTCCACAAAAGGAGAGAATAAGAGAATGAAGTGATGCTAGTCTAGCTAGCTAACATTACAACTTGAGAGCAAGAATAAAAATTACACAAGGAGCTCTATACGCGTAGAGGTTTGCCAAGAGAGAAAACTCGTGAAAACCAAAAATGAGTTACCAACAACTCGTTTAAAAGGAACCGAAAGAAGCTAAATCTTGAAGAGAGAAAATCATTTTCAAGAATTTGGAATGCTTAAGTAAGAATATCTTCAAGTAAGAGCAAGAAAACTTCAAGAAAGACTCGAATAATCTTTTTCAAAACACAAGCTTGCCGATTTCAGAAAATCTAAGTGCAGGAAACAGAAACAGAAAACCTGAAGTTGTTTGCCAGCAGAAAGAAAAATGCAGCTTCAGATTTTTGCTTGATTGCTAGCCAAAAGTTTCTCCAAATGATCGCTTCTTCAAGAATGTATGCAGATTTTTCCTAGGGAACACTTAGAGCTTGAGAGAGCTTAAAACACTTAGAAAAATTTTTGCAAGTGAATGTTGTGCCAATCTGCAGTTTGGACAGCAAGAAAAAAGAACTCAGCTGAAGGAAAAATGTCCTTAATTCAAACTAATCAATAATAGATTGTCATGTGTTCATGTTCTACCCAAAGACCAATTAGAGGAAGGCAAGATGAGGGCATTTTGGACTTTTCCAGGCTCAAGAAACAGAGATAAAGTTTCAAATTTTTTGGAAACATATTCCAGAAAATATGGCAGCAAAAACAAGAGAGTTGAAGTGAGAAAAAATATTAAAAACACTAATGTGTGCTTGCTTAGCATAAGGACAAATGAAGGGATGTCATGTAGGATTATTATGTCCTTAAAACATGCTAAAAAGGATCATCATATCTCAGCACAAGTACAAAAATTCTGAGCAAAAAGATATGAGTTGGAAAACATCAACTCAATGTTTCTTCTTTTTAAAAAAGACAAAATAAGAGAAAAAATAAGGGCTTTGTGAACTTTTCATAAAAAGAGAAAAATAACACATCACAAAGCTCTAAGAATATCAAAAAATGCCTTTTATCACAGCAAAAAATAGTGTAATAACGATCAAATAAAATTCTGGGCGGGTTTGTCCAGGCCCAGCAGAACCAACCGATCGATTTGGTGAAATTGACCGGTTATGCAGTTTTGGCTTAAAAGATGAGTAGTTTGAAAGATTTTTAGGCCACTAAAAAATAGAATAAGATAACATTTTAGTCCTACTAATACAAGTGAAAAGAAAGAGAAAACTTTTAGGAAAAAATGAGTAAAATCTCTTGGCAAACTAACGCATTTACATTAAGTCCTATGAAGTATAAGGAAAAATAAATGGTGAGTTTCGCTTCACTTGGACTTGAGAATATCCATCTTCTAACGGATGATTAGTCTGTAAAAATATACTTAGAAGAGGATTAGTACTAAACCTAAAGTAATTGTAACCATCAAAATCAATGGGGTTCAATAAGATTGAGTTTTGATAATTTTAGATAATATTGAGCGAAGCTATAGAAACAAACTATTGAGTTTTAATGGAAGTTGAAACTCAATAACTTTTTTGAATCGGTTTTGATCAAATTTGATCTGAAATTATCAAAACTTGGTAATTTTAGTTGAGTTTTAAAACCTTGTGTAATACCACTCGATTCATAGAAATTTTGAAGTTTAATTATACTCACATGTAAATATTTTTCTTAATTTTAATAATATGGTAACCTTGACCATGTATTTTACTTATTCACTGCTCTTTTCAAATGGAATTTTTACTGCTTTTACTCTTTGCCAAAACTCTAAATCTAGAAAAAAAAAAATCCCTTGTAACGTTAAACATATTAAATAAAAAATTCTACATAGTCTTGCAACAGTGCATAAAAACAACTTGAGGACAATTTACATGTAGGTACATAATTTTGAAAAATTAATGAGTTCTTAATCTTATCAAAAATATGAAAAAATAATTTATTTATTTTAAAAAGAAAGATCAAATGGCCCATTATCTTTTCCTTCTCCCTCCCTCCCACAAGTTCTCATTAGCATTGCAAAGTTGTAACCCATGAGGGGGCGAAGCCTTTCCATCCCGTCCAACTCTCTCTAGAGAGAGCAAGGGGCTAGCTGCTCCCTCGCCGGCGACAGCTCCACCGCTCTTTTGTCTTTGGCCGGAGGCGTAGGAGTTATTTTAAATGAAGGAGGCGGGGGTTGCATCCCACTCCCTCTTAATAGATCTATAGAGGGTGGGACGGGGTGAAGTATAAAAAAAATTATTTGATATTTTACACATATATTATTTTTTTGAAATTATAAATTTTTGTGATAATAAGCTTAAATTAGGGATTTGTGTGTAATTTGTCAAAAAACCTTTTCTCAGGTCACGTAAAACGTTTTTTGGGTTATCAAAAGAAAAAAAAATTGTGCTCATAGAACCTACCAGACTGCTTCTGTGCAGAAACCCGTTAGATGCTTTCATTATTATGCGGTAAGTCCCATAGAGCAAAATAAAATGTTTTTTATGCGGAACTTGTCCAATTATTGGGCAAAAACCGTGATCTATATAGCTCAGCCACTTTGGCGGTGGCATACAAATTTCTTTTGCGGTAAGTCGCATAGAGCAAAATAAAATGCTTTTTATGCGAAACTTGTCCAATTATTGGGCAAAAACCGTGATCTATAGCACAGCCACTTTGGCGGTGGCATACAAATTTCTTTTGCGGTAAGTCGCATAGAGCAAAATAAAATGCCTTTTATGCGGAACTTGTCCAATTATTGGGCAAAAACCGTGATCTATAGCACGGCCTCTTTGGCGGTGGCATACAAATTTCTTTTGCGGTAAGTCGCATAATACTTTGTGAAACGCATTCTATGCGGAAAGTGAACAGACGGAGCATTTAATGATCCTGCCCATCTAACGAATTGGAATTCAACTCAAGCGATCCGTATGCTATAATTAGCTATAAGTCTCTAAAATTTAAATTAATTCATATATTTATATTTTTTTAAAAAGTTTTTAATTCTTGGAGCTTTTAAAATATTTCATATATTTTTATCAAAAAAAAATTATTTCATATATTGTCCTTTATTTTTTAGGAAAAATTAAAATTTTAAATGTATTATTTTTCACTCCAAATACTGCCAGGTGCCGGTGTGCAGGAAATCGCCAGTCCCCATGCTGGCGGCTGTGCAAACTCAGCCGGGCGAGTCAAAACAGGTTGCCACACGAGCAGCACCTTGAGGTATTTTTGATATTTTAAAATAATTTTAAACTAATTTTTTTTATATTATAACGAAAAAATTTAAGAATTAGTTGAAATAAAATTTTAAATAAAATATTTATACCGATATTAGGGAACTAATTGAACATAATTTCAAAGTTCAGAGATTACTATTCCCCTTTTATGTTGTAGAAAGAATACTATTCAAAATCACGAGTAAGTGTAATCCTATCCGTTAATCTTAGGGTTCCAAGGGATTAGAATAATGTTTATCCTAAATAATAATGCCTTCTTTACTCCATTATAAATCACACGTACTTACTTTATTATACTTAAAATATAAATAAAAAATAGATTAAATATTAAACCAATTAGCATAAATAAAAATAATTATTATAAGGTTAATTATCATATCTTAATCATATTAAAATAATTCGATAATTATAAATATTTAAAACTTAAATCGAGTCAGCTTAAATTTAAATTCCAGCAAAATTAGAATTTGATTTTTTTTTTTTGAAATCTGAAATATTTTCATGATTAAAAACAGAGTTTTTCAATTGAGTTAGCTTAAATTGAAAATAATTTCGTTTTCCACTGAGTTTTTTAATATCATTCAAACAAAACTCTCACCAAAAATATGTTCTTAAAATCCTGAAATTTCTTTACATGCTTGGCACTAAACAATTGTTTAAACATTTACTAGAAATAATAACTAAAATTATTCAAACTTTACTCTAATTGTTTTAATATTCTATAATTCAATATTAATTTTCAACGATTATCATTTTTTTTATGTAATATGTATCAACACAAATACTTGTATTATATTTTATTACTAATTTTCAAATTTGTATTATTGATAAAATCGGTCCGGCGGATAACACAAATTTGAGATTACATACATTTACGGATAATTGATATAAAAAAACACTTTAAAGCCCCGTTTATTTGAAAGTTAAAAATTACCTGATTTAATTTCAACCTGACATATCATATCACATAAAATTTAATATTAAAAATTAATTTTATTTCACTTCCTACACACATTACTAACATAATAACTAACTTATATCACATCCATCACACATCCCTCACATATTCCAACATAATAACTAACTTTATATCACATCTCTCACATATTCCAACATAATAACTAACTTTATATCACATCTCTCACATATTCCAACATAATAACTAATTTTATTTAACATCATTCACAATTTTCAATTAAAAATATATCTATCTAAATTTAATTTTAAACTTGTTAAATTAAACCTTACAAACAAACAGACTCTTACAGATAATTTAATATTGAGGTTCAAACCACATTTTTAAAGTGGGGTGAAATTATTTAAGAAAAAGAGCAACCAAAATCTGAGATGCAGATCACCGAAAATATAAATCATAAGAGAATTGAATATATGAACAATGACAGTTTATTCTCTCCTCAAATCAAAGAGGAAATAACAGAAATAGAATTACCACTCTTATGCACCATTACGCCAACATTATGAGCAACGCGAAGCAATATTTTGTCAGCACAAGAACCCTAAGCAAAAAAAAATGCACTAAAATATCCCGACCTGCCGGATTCGAACCGGCTAGGAGGAAGAATTGATGACACTAATGCTTCATCACTCATTGTTTCCTCAACTCTTCCAACTGAGGTGAGGTCGGCTACATGATACTGTAGAGCAATTTTATGAAAAAAACTCTTGATCCTTTTTCAATTATTCTTCCTATCGATCTTCAATGTTACATCTAGGCCCGCAAATTACATTAAAATAAAATCCATCCCGAGCCAAGTAACCAACACAAGTTCCAATTTTAAATAACATTGTCAAAAATTTACAAATTATTATTCTCAAATATCTCACTCAAAATTAATGACATTATTATTCTAACGTATCTAAATATCACTCAAAATTGACATTTAAAAATTACATCGAGAATAAAATTTTCTACTATCATATTTTAATGAATGCAGTAACATTAAACTAAAAGAACATTTGATTCCGAATATTTTAATGTTATGTACTTATGCTGTATTATCTAAAAAAAAATATTTCATTTAATTATAAATATAAATAATTTTTAAAAAATTTACAAAATTAATACTCAAAAAAACAATACCTAAATATCAGAACATTTACATAATATGATATAACATTGAAATAACATTGAACTAGACACTCACTATTTTGGCATCTTGAACCAAACTCCCCATCATAACCTTAACATGACATTAAGCAATTAGTTCAATGCTATCGTAATATTATATTATAATATTATTATTTGAAATATTAACTTTTAAATAACATGACAAAACATGAACGTCACATCAAACCAAATTCGCTTAAATATGTAAAGATAATTAAGGAATCAGCGATCTAAGGAGTCCGAGGAACCACAGGACCAAAAAAAACAGAAGATCACATTAGTGTGAAATCTTTTACTACAAAGTGGTAATGGTGGAAATCATAAAACATTGTAATAGACTAATAACCGATCAACAATTCCTCACTAAAATGAATTCAGTTAAACCTCATAAATTTTTCGACAATACTTCCACTTGGGCCAAACGAATTCTCCCCTAACATATACATTGGTTGGTTTGGTTGTGTACAAAATTAATCACGTTATCTAAGTCCAATTTAATCAACTAGTCTTAGCCAATGGTCCCAAAAACATGCTCAACAAGCTCACAAATATATATATATATAGACTAAATTTACGCCGAGCACACCCACCACACCATCACGACTATCAACCCCCCAGTCATAACGCTGCCAGCCCCTTCCGTCCGGCTCTCACCAGCCAACCGAAAGTCTCACCGCGTCGGCCGAAAGAGGGATTCCAACAAAGTTGAAAAAGCAATCAATCCGAAATTAGGAGATGGGTGTCTTTTAGCATACAAGGTTGTGTTGGGTGCAAATATGCCAAATTCCATAACAAAATATTCCCTTTTCAAAGCATAACAAATCCAGGGTCTACTTGGTCTTAATAAATTTAGGACTTCAAAAAATGCTTATATAATGGAAAGGCTAGAGATATTAAACAAGATTGAGTATTGTATTATTATAAATAGTATACGATATAAAATAAAATAAATTTTTTTATATTATAAATTAAGAGATAATAAAAATTATTTTATTATTATTATTCTTTTATATTGACATGACCAAAAATAATATAAGGCACAATCATGTGTACAATAGTATTTCATTTGTTTATGCAGTGTTGAGCATTACTTTTTTAGGTTTTTGAGGTGTAAAGAGATTTAATTCCCCGAATCACCAAAATGTCATACTAAACTTTACCTAAAGCCTAACAATGCTATCAAATGAATGTCCCTCGCAACATAGCCACGTGAAAAATAAGTCACTTTCAAACGTGATACACATCTCCCTTATACTTAAATAATATTTATATACCATTTTATAAAATATTCATCCTTTCTTCTCTATTATAATAATTGTACAACCAATATCAAAAAAGTATTGTGCAAATACAAAGGAATTAACATAAAAATGATATGTAAATACCATATTACCATATTAAATAAAATAATATACAAATAAATATCAAACTTAAAAAACAGTATGTAAGTAATATTTATATTTTAGATATTACGAGTAAATAGTAATTTTTGAAAACAATAAGCCGGTAATATTGACAATTTATTTAAGCCTATTTTCATTCAATAATGATGGTTGTTTAGAAGGTAATTTTAAAAATAATGGAAAGTTTTTTTACTTGTTAACAAAAACTATTTATTAGCCTATTAACCATCCAAATATTTAACTTTAATAAGGATGGTTATTTAGAAGGAAATTTCAAAAATCATGGAAGGTTTGCATGCATATTGACAATTTATTTAAAGGACATTTGATTTAATATTATTTTGATGTTACGTTGTGTTATCTAAAAAATAATAATTATTTAGTTTGATGATATGTAGATACCATTTTAAAAATTGTGGAGTTATCACTCAAATAAGAACATCTAAATGTAACATAACATCAAAATAATACTGAACTAAATGCCCCCCTTATAAGCCTATTAGCAAAAATTTTGGAAATCACCATGTTAGTAACAAAAAAATAAGTAAATAGCATTTGAGTTCCTATTATTTATTTTTTATTCGTATATAAGTCCCTTTAGTTTTCAAAATAAGTAGACTGTATATAAATTTAAGTAAAAATGTAAATAAGTTCTTTTTTTCTATAGCAAAAAAAAAAACTATCTAGTAAATAAAAGTCATAAAAATAATTACTTTTTGTTATAGAAGTAAATATTTATTACAAAAAAGAACTCATCTACATTATCACTCAACTTATAGGCTAATCTACTAAATTCAAAAACTAAAAGAACCGATATGCAGATAAGAGGAACCCAAATGTTATTTATCCTAAATAAATTAATAAGACAGAGGAATGATCGGATCTCTTCTATCCTTAACATATTCGATGCGTAAAAATTTAGTATTTAATTTTTATTTAACATAAAATCTTTTGATTCAAATGGTTAATATGTTATAATGGAGGTTAGCGTTGAATTCAGTTTCCTCGTCTGGATAATTTTCTCTATTCAATTTCTCCTTCCATTGCTTTCCGGTCCCTCTGGCACGTGCTAATTGCTTAACCTAAAAATTAGACTATCCCATTTATCCTACTACTTTATCAATATTCCTCCTACTACTAATTTGGCCTACAAATTATTTATATTTAAAGTAAAAATTAATGTAACCTATCACCTAAAATTGATTAATGAGGTAGAAGACATACCGCCGGTAGTTCGCAGGATTGGTGATCGAGTTCATCGCCATCAAAAAAAAAACCTGCAAGGAATGGAATATCGTGAATATGTCGTCCCACTATTTTCTTTTTTACAAATTTAGTACCTCAATCAGCCAGAAGACAAATAAAGAAAAAATTAACAGGTATCATCAGCACTATATGTTATCCAATGTGACAGAACGAATGAGCTGAGTAAACAGAATTGAATATTTTTGCTTTAGATTAATGGCAGCTTTGTTAGATCCCAGTCTGGCAGTCGAGAAATTACAGTTTCTACACATATTTACAATACATTCGTTCCGATGTGCCTGATGTCTCTCCCGACCCAAGCTCATCGTGCACACGTGAGGAATGCAGTACACGCGAAAGATGAAAGTGTGAGATATAAATGTAAGATGGGACACAGGTGATTCCCATAGGACGATGAGCGTACACAATATTTTGCAATTCTCATAATATCACAAAGTTTTGCTCTTTAAAGAATCTTGCTCCTTCACATGCTATGAATTTCACTGATCACAATTATGACTGAGAATTTGGTAATAGCATGCAGAAGTAACACGGGAAAAAATTACATGTGAGGCCATCTAGAAGATCTTAAGAATCCGATGGCAACTATAACAAAAACAGGATCAGCTATGTTTGGGAAGACAGCACTCTGAAGAAAAGAAAGCGCAGAAAACAAACAAGAATGCACCACCAGCTAGGCATCGACTTTATAAACCGAATTCATTCAATAATTTTTCTGTAAGATCCGTTTTCAATATTTTTTCAGTAAGATTTGTACAAGTATGTTTCAAAGTAAGAACACAACCCAATGATACAAAAGACGGGGGGCCATTGACCTTGGCAAAAAAAACTGATCTGGATAAGAAGCCGACAAGGCGAGGCAACGTCTGCTCAAAGGAAAAAAGCCAGAGGTACCTGAAAAAAAAAACAATTTTATGACCATAAGAAAAGGGAGTACAAATTAGAAGGGTGGATCAGCTGCTATATCCCAGTCGTAAAAGATAATCATAGCACTTTTGTATTTTAAATAAAAATATTTCATATTTAAGATTGGCATGATATTCTAGAGCCATTACTCTGTTTTAGTTCCCATGCTTCCACTCTTTGGCACATGCTACTTAGTGTGGTAAATTACATCTGGGTCCTCAGGGTCAAAGGTCAGTCACAAGTAGGTCACAAAAATAAAGAATTTGTATCAATTAGGTTCCTGATGCATTTGCCAACTTGAAAAAGGTCCCTTGAGTTAATTTCTAGATCATAGCTGGGTCCAAAAAACATAAATAATAAACTTTCTCCTGCTTGCACTTATCATCTCAATAATCCATGAGATTCAAGTAGGGAAATAGATTTACAATATCCTCCTTTCCTTACATAAAGGGCATTTTGCATATTTTTTCTTCCCCTTTCTGAAGGACAAGCAATACTTGATAGCATTGTCGATGCAAGAGCTAGTCAAGAAACTCACAGGGCTACGGAAAAACATGACTAGAAAGTTGATTGTGACAGAGCCCAAACTGCATGTATCCAATTGAATCAAAATTCAACTATAGCACCTATATGCAATGGGGCTCTGACCTTATAGACTTAGATGTAATTTATCCTGTTACATATCACTTGATGGCCATCATTAAGGCTGATAGATTAAGCCAAAATACTGTTTTGGCTTAATCTATATAACATGCACATGATCTCACAAACAAAAGCTTTATTTGGAGATGTTTAGTATTGAATGTGTCTTCCTTCACAGAAGTTTTTCGACCAAAATAGTGAATGAAACCTAACTATCAAATAAAATCAAATTATAACAAAGAATAGTTCATTTTGAGCACGCACAAAAACTTGCAGTAAACATGCTTTTCAATGATAATCAGCTTCCTTAGTTAATGACACGTGATAGCAATGATAAAAGCAACACAAGGACACCTTAGGATGGCCTTCGAAATCCATCCGGAAGTACGCCAGCTGCGATACCACGCCGTGGTATACCTTTCTCAACGCTTGCTGAGTAGCTCAGAAAACCCTGCAGGAAAGTTGGTGTAGGTTTACATAAGATACACAATTCCATTATGGCACAGAAATTAATTATTCTTGTAAATCTAATGGTATTTGGTCAGATATATGAAGAAAAATAAAACAGCTAATAGACAGATTCTTTAAAGGAAAAAAATATATAGGAAAAGTTGGCCAATGTCACCATGAAAGTTTACATGCCAGAGATTGGATATGACAACTTACAGAAAAAGAAACTGTTATTAGAATATGCTATTAGCTATATTGCAAATACATACATAACACATATATGGTACAAATCATGATAGGTATTAAAAGTCCATTTCCAAAACTTTCACAAATTGGAGAAACAGAGCACTCTTCTAGCTAGACAATGATCACGTGAGAAAAAAATGTTTGTCAAATGTTCAAGAGAAAAATCACGGATCAAAGGGCAAACAGATTATATCTACGTCTGGCAACAAAATTATCACATGAAAAAATAATGATTTGTTAAAATATTTTGACCATTATCAAAACGGTCAAAGGAATATCTAAAAAGTCTAGGGATTATTCACATGAAAAAAAGGATTTGTCAAAATTATACAGGTTTATATTACGTGCCTATCCCCAAACTTTTACGATTGGAACTTCTGGCAAAACAATAAAGGTCACGTGAAAAAGATTTGTCAAAATTTTTGACCAAAATCAAAGGTCAATAGAATAACCAAGAATAAAGGGGCTAACAAATTCATATTTTTACTAAAATGCTGAGATCTTAGTAAACTGACTTTGTTAAGTACATGATCAATGTATATAACACTAAATATTAGATAACAACCACCAAACCTAAATCTCACTAACTAAAGACGGCTATATGAATCCTTTGTTTTGATTGCACTATGTTAATTAACAAATTCACATTTAGCTTTAAGTGTAAAATCATTCCCTATAGTTTCCTACCATGTCTTTCTTGGTTTCTCTGTTCCTCTTTCTACATGAGCAAAGTTAAATAACCTAACTTTTCATACCGGATCTTCAATCGGCTTACAATTTATATGTCCAAACTATCTAAACCAACTCAAAGCCAACTCTCTCTGGGTATATCCTTAATTGATGTTACAACTTTTTCGCAGATATAGTTATTTCTCATCTTATCCTTTCATGTATATCCAATCATCTACCTTAGCATCCCTACTTCTATAATACTTATTTTATTTGTATATTTTCTCTTTATAGGCCAACATTCAGCACTATACATCATCATTGATCTTATTAGTGTTATATAAAATTTATTTTTTAAATCTGAGTGAAACTTTTTTATCACACAACACACCAAAAATTTTTCTCCACTTTATCTATCTTACTTGGATACTACTAATGACTTCACTATCTGTTTTGACATCATTTTGTATGATTAATTTAAGATATCTAAAGCGCTCACTCTTTCCGATAATTTGATTACAACTGTCACATCACTAACACAACTTGTTCTTTCTTTAATAAATGGATACTTTATATGTTAAGTTTTTTAATATACTAAGATAAAACGTCTATACTCTAAAGTATTTCTTCATAACTAAAAGTTCAGCCACATCTCTAGTCTTATCAACAAGAAAAATATCAACAACAACAACAACCAAGCCTTAATCCCACTAGGTGGGGTCGGCTACATGAATCCTTTATTTCCATTGCGCTCTATCAGTTACCAAATTCTTATCTAAGTTTAAGTAACTAAGATCCCACCTGATAGTTTTTTGCCATGTTTTATTTAGCCTTCCTCTTCCTCTTTGTACATGGGCAAAATCCAATAACTCAATTTTTCTAACTGGAGCTTCAATTGGCCTACGATTTAGATGTCCAAACCATCGAAACCGACTTTCTCTAAGTTTATCCTCAATTGGTGCAACACCAACTTTCTTTCGGATATACTCATTTCTCATTCTATCCTTTCGTGTATATCCACACATCCATCTTAACATTCTCATTTCTGCAACATTTATTTTATTTGTATGTTTCTTCTTTGCAGGCCAGCATTCAGCACCATATATCATCGCTGGTCTTACTACAGTTTTATAAAATTTACCCTTAATTTTGGATGGAATTTTTCTATCAACAAGAAAAATATCATTTGTAAAAATCATAAATCAAGGCATCTCATCTTGAATACGCACAATTGGGACCTTCATAACTAATGTAAAGAGATACAAACTTAAAGCTGAGTCTTCGTATAATCCAATTGTAATAGAAAAATCTGTAATCAAACTTCACTGTGTCTGAACAAAAGTAATAGCTCCTTTATAAATGTTTTTAATAACTTGAATATAAACAATGCAACACTAAAATATAACTAACTTATTTCACATCATTCATAATTTTCAATAAAAAAATATCTTCAACTAAATATAGCTTTAATCTTATTAAAATTAACCTTTACAAACAAGCAGACCCTAAATGTTTTAAAAAAAAGAATTTAAGAAAACCACAAAATATAAGATGACATCCAAAATTGTCTATATTTCGAAACGTTATACGTTATCTACACTTTTTACTTGCTAAAACATTTTTCTCTAGAAAAGGCAGAATTTAGGAGCACCACAATCATCTTTGACTGATGTATTGAAAATAATATAAAAATGTGAAATAAAATAATTTTTATTGAAAGTTGTGTAAAATATTATAAAAAATAATTTAATTAATTTAATATTATTTTTAAATTTTCATAATGAATTAAGTATTTTGATCTTTAGTTGACTAAAATGGTATGAGACCCAAACAAACTTTATACTTATTTCTTAAACTTCGAAATGATAGATTCACAATATAAAGGAAAAAAATGTCATAAACTTAGAAAATGTACCTTCCAAACCTAACAAATATTAACAACTTTCAATCTCTCTTTAGTCATGAAACGTGAAGTTGAACAAATAACTGATGCTTTTTTTCAAAAGGGTCCATTGTTTATCCCCCTAAAAGATTTGATGGTCACGCCACTTAACAATGATGATGGAACATAAACAAGTAATTGATGAACCAGAAGTTTATACAAAGAAAGTCGTACCTTCAAAAATCGATGAAAGGTCATCAGAGCAACTTCCTCATGCCACAATGTCCTACAAACAATGATTACGTCAAACTTAATAGTGTTAAATAAATACAAGGACATAATTACATATAATAAGAGATAGGGATAGACCAATTAAAAATGAATAGCAGTAGCATATCATACCAACCATAAGCAATCAAGGATGCCTGTTCTAATTCATAGACCCACGACACCTGCACAGATAAGAGAACATATTAAGAGGTCATCAATTTTTTTTTCCTTTATAACCTCAATGTATCACCAATACTGAAACATTTTTGAAGGTGAGTTATACCAATGGAACTAAGATATAGACTACTCAAAAACCTTTAACAGATAATCATCAATCATGTTGTGCTCAGTGTTAGAGCATAAAATTATTCTTGGGCCATAACCTACAAGCTTAAGCTTTCAAGTGAGTTGGTAACAAGAAATTTAACATGGCATCAGAATAAGAAAGTCTCAAGTTTGAAACTCGATAACCCCCATTTGCCAAAAGCAAAAGGTTTTTTAAAAAGTACCTAAAGTCTACATTGCAAAACAAATAAGCTCGGGGGTAAGGAAACGTGTTAGAAATTAAATTAGTCTCTAGCCATAACCAACTAGCTTAAACTTTTAAGTTAGTTGATAATTGGAGATTTAATAATCAATAAAAGAGAACAATAAAAATGAAATTTGCTTAACAGACCTGTCCTTGCCTCATGCTTTCTAAATATATAAAAAGGCATGAACCTATGTAGAAATGGCATTTTTAAGATTTATTTGGAAGGAACCTTTCTAAGTTATTATATCCATCTACATCATTGAACAATATGTCAACTTGCTTATAGACATTCACCAGAAACCAAATCACACATAACACGCCAAATGAACAAAGACATCTAGACATAGTTCAAAGATGATAAATAGATTAACAGGGCAACAGAAATCAAGGACATCGCAAGTAACAAATTCAAACTACCCAAATGAATTTTCCTCAAAACAACATGCACCATTGTAATGAAACAAATGTCTACACCAAGAAACAAGCTTATATAAGATACCTTTTTGAACCACAATTGCAGGGTATTTTTTGCTCTTCTAAAGGAAATTTGTAGTTGTAAGTAAGCTCTTCGCCTGTACATATATGCCGCTTTGCATAAATAAAGATCTTCTTTTGGCCATCAACAGTTATCACCTTTGTGTAACAATTGGGCTAAAAAAAAAGGCAATCAAACGTTCAATCAATTTAAATCACTTAAGTAGCTTACTAATTATAAACGTAATTAGCTTATGCCAACCTCGCATGAATGATTAATAAACCTTGCTAATCCCCCACGCTTGGTAGCATCAACCTGCGAGGAATTGTATGCAAATGAATCTTTCAGAAATCCAACCTAGTTCTTCTAAATAAAGTATCGTGTTCAGTATTAATGATGAATTGGTAACAAGGTAACTAAATGCCTATAAACCCTAGCAAATACTTCTGACAGTAGAAGAAAATGTTCACTTACATCTTACAATACCATGCAGATAATGGAAATATTGAAATAGTACGTGAGAAAAGGACATCAAGTTATATTTCTTTATACATGCTCATGCCATTTCTATTTAATTTCTCCAACCTTCATTTTCATGGAGATCACCGGGGCACTTTTCTCAATGTATTCAGTGACACTTCATCCTTTATACTAATACTAGGCTTCCAATACATAATTCACTTAGTTTCAAAATTGAATCTACATTATCGAAAGGGATGTATATAAGATCACTTTCATCGTGCTTGATACCAGATTTCAATCCTCCGTATAAGTATAAAACGTCACGAAGTATTAATTTAAGCTGGAAAATTCACAACAAAGTTATGTCAAGGATCCATGATATCACAATATAAAAACAGACAAAACCTGATGGAATAACAATCTGGAAAGATAAACAAAAGAATATCTAATAAACTGCTGAGTAAAAATGTTCAAAGTTCTTTCCCTCACCACATAACCATCATCCAACCTAAATAGATAACTGCTGCCGATTCCCATCTTTTCATATTGAAGTTCACGCACATCAGATATCTGAAGCATAAGACTCAACAAGTTATAAACTTGCATGGTCCAAATAGCACACACTAAAAAGAATGTTCAAGTGACAAATTACCCGGCGACGAATCAATTCTCCAACATATTCAATCACAAAATCTTCTGCCTCTATTGGCTCAAGAGCTACAAGACCCCAATCATGTATCTTGCTCCTTTGAAAGCGTAACCGTTTTTTCCTTGACTGAAAATTGAAAACAAAAATAAATTTGAAGCTTTACGCATGGAAAAACATGGACTTAGATGGGTATGCCTCATAATGAATAAACGTATAGTACCTTTAACTGAGTAACTTTTAAAAGCTCAGCACCTTCAGCAGCAGCCAAGAGGTTGCGCAATTTAATTCTATTTGTTCTTGCAGAAAGACCTTTGACGTTTGAATGTTGATTTCGATTTGCATCAGAGAAAAAATTATGACCAAAACCTTTACGAATTCCTCTCAAACGAGCCCTCTCTGATGGAAGAGCATTACGTGACCAATGCCGCCAATCCCAACCACTGATAGAAGATCGAGCACAACCATCAGACTGGGGGCATGGAATAAGCAACTTTGACGGTTTGATGACCTGTGTGAATGTCTGCTTTTGGCTTGCTTTCCTAAACTTTGACGTCCTCGAATGCTTTGAAACCTTAGCAGCGAGAGTTGACTCTTCAGCTGCTTTCCTTTTCAAACTTGGCAGTTTTTTTGCTGTTAAAATGCACACAATATATCTATGACTAAGTAATGCTTCCAAAAATTATAAAAGTTTTTGTACTTACACTTGGATATTCGCAAGGAGATAACTTCAGACTCTTTCTTAGAATCCACATATATAGAATCCAAAATCATCTCGTTTTTGTCAAAATCATGTTCAGCAATTGAAACTTCTTCCACATCACGTCTTGCATGGTTAAAAGCCTGCTGACCTGCATTACATGGATAACAATCAAAAGAATGTTTTCCCTCAAAGATAGAGATAGCAGTAACTTAAGGGTCTAGGGGAAATACTACTTTGAAGATTGTTAGCAATCTTCCTCAATTTATGGGTCTTTTTCTTTATTGAATTGGGATCATAAAACATTTTGTTCTTTCTCCTGATTGGTAGTGCAGCAGAGTCATCTAGGAACTCTGTCTTGCACACCCGTAACTGATCAGAATCCACAACTGTAAGTCTTGACCTAGGTAACTCAGATGTACCTTCAAGATGCTCCTGACCTACGGAAATGCCACCAACTTGTTCAATTAGTCCAGGGTCCTCAGAAGACATGCAAGAAAGTAATTGTCCATCCTTTTTCTTTCCCATTTTTTTCTTCCTGAAGTACGTCAACTTCCCATCCAACGAAATATTGGATGACCTAGAATCTTTAAAATGCAGCACATTGTTATCTACTTCTTCCACTGGCTTAGAGATAGCTGCATGATTGCATCCCTCATCCTAAAATCAAGGTTCCATATCAAATCCCTGAAGATTCATATGTAAATAATGCAATAAACAAAAAGCGCAAACTATATCCAGAAAACTAACTTGGAGAAAATTATTGATGCTCCATCCTTCATAAAAAGCAATTGCAGCATTTGTTCCACGTTTTCTCAAAACACAAACAAAAATTTCTTCGATAAAACTGACAAGGCAGGAAGATTTCCATGATTCAAGAAATTCATCATGTAGCTTCTGCCGACAAATAGCCAGTGCCACATTTTTACTATTTTCACTGGTATTCATATTGGACCATGATGGTCGGATTTTAAGTTTGTCAGACAAATCCAAAAATGAAGTACTAGCACCAGCTTCAAGTCCAGGTGGTGGCAACTCATCAAGATACTCATCAGAAAAAACATTCATCATTGGAGGACCCATCCTCTGAAAAGCACAAGCAAAATTTGTCCAAAGAGAACTAATATGACCTGCTTAACACAGAAAGGGGATGATCAGATACATCAACCTTCATAAATGATCATGATGCAATATGCTACTATTTTTAGAATGTTTCCAATATTATATTACTTAACAATTACGAATATTTCAACATAAGATTACCGGTGGATCCCACAGAACCAGTAGAATCTTTGAACATATCACACAAAACAAGTGGGCTATGAGATGGGCTGCAATCAGCAATCCCCTGCAATCATCAAAAAATAGTCTACAAGCTAAGAATAAATTTCTAGGTGATAAAAATGCCATACTCAAATTAATCACAACCTATATACTTCTAAAACTATACGATAGTACAGACTAAAAGTTTACAGAGATAATAATCATCAAAAATGCCAACCAGTACAGAGTGTCAAACCTCTATAGCAATATGCTCCAAATGTTTGGTTTCAACCTCAGCATCTGTCAGGCATGCATCCCCAGAGCTATCCATGGCAACTTCAAATATGCTTGCCTAATCATTTCAAAGAACCAGTTAACCAGCAATGAACACGCAGTAAGAGAAAAGCATAATAAGCATAGAACTGCAACCACATGACTGAAAATTTTCCTGAATATTGTGTGAGAAAATCAAGAGTAATCTTTACCTTGTACGCTTTATCTTCCACTTCGAGACATAGCATTTTTGTCATTTCCTCCTCAGCAAAACCTTTAAAATACTCAAACAAAGACATCTTTGCTGATAGATAAAGTTCATTCTCAAAATTTACTAGGACAGCTTTACAGGTGTCAGCTAGCATATCAGCTTGGTGGTCATAAACCTGCTTTCCCTCAACAGCTCCAGAGAGTGAGCTTGTAGCCAGTATGCCTCCAGATATCTCTTCATCTTTAGCAGAATAACCAAAGCCTGGGGGAAAATCCATTTCATGGTTGAAAGGTTGTGGCCCACATGGAACCTGGACAACAAAAACCCATATCAAACAAGACCATTCTACAAATAAAATAAATAATTAAGTACAAATAACAAAAATGAGACACACAATATCAGCTGCCTCACTAGTGCTTGTCTTAATCTCATCCAGGTTTTTGTCCTCATCCTCTTCACAAGAAATAGTCTGTAAAATGGTAGGACTTAACCAGCGCTTTCCTTTCAGCCAATTGTTACAGTATTCAGAAACAGGATCAAACAAGACGGTGCTCCATAGAACTTTCATAGATTCATAGTAACAAGTTTTGTAGACCTCTAATAGTAACTCAGAAAATTTGTCAATCGTGCCTGAAGATAAAGCACCAGTGCTACACTTTATTTGACTTGACGAAGGCGATTTTGCTCCAACTTTAACTCGTAATGAATCAGTAACCCTGTGATCAGTTGCAGAATGCCTCTTTTCTATCTTGACTTTGGGCTGCAATATGAAACGTGAATAAAGCATTTCAGAAATTACAATTACTGAAAGTTCCACCCAGTACATGAGTTATGGGTTACCTTTTTGTCAGCAGTAATTGAATGTTTGGCATCCTTAGCAGCTGACCGTTGTCTGATACGTCTCTGAGCCTTCCTGGAAGCAGAAAACTCTGGGATGATATTGCTAATTATCTCATCCAGAAATACTCGCCGAGATGCTTTCATAATTACAGAATGTAGCTGAACCGATAGATCTTCTGCTATTCCAGAAATCAAGCTGCTGGCTTCGGCTTCAGATACATTTTGAATTCTCCCCCACTCCTCAACTAAAGTTAAAAGACTAAACGGACCAACTTTATTACCGATATGGTGTATCTGCAAAATACAAAACATCAAACAGCCTTTCCCAAGTGATACTGTAATTAGGAAAGACTAGTACATGCATGATGTGATACATTACCATCAGTGAATCATCAAGATAGCTACTGCTATGCCAATAATAAAGTTCTGCAAAAGAATGTGGGCCGTGTTTTCTGCCTTTTTCGTCTTCAAACATCCAATTAGCCTCCTCACTTGTGATCAACTAATTCAAAAGATCAGCAACCACAGTAAAATCAATGACTACATAAAAGATTTCAATTAGTGCAATATGATATGTATATATGGAAAATAAGGCTCATAAGTAATACCACTGAAAGCCTTGGAGTTACATGGTTCATGATCCCAACATTTCGATTATGTGATCCACAAGTACTAGATTTTGCCATTGATTCGGTAGCAGAATAGTGTTGGGGCTCATTATGTTTTGAAAACAAAGAAGACACACTAGAGGAAGTTCCTTGTCCATGAGATGCAGGGAAACCTGCAGAAAAGCCAGCAGATGCACTTTTCACCATGGTAAGAGAATCGACAGGCCAAGATGCATCAGAGAAATATTTCAAATAACTCAGTTGCACGGGATTGATAAGGGCCCCATTTACAACTGGATATACCAGAAGCTCCTTCGGCAAGAATCCAGTAGACAAGCCCTCATCCAGCTGTTGTTGAGCATAAGGGCCACAAAATTGGCCGTTTTCATTCACATACATCCATCCACTAACATATGACAGCTGAGGACATCCAACATAATTGTTGTCATGCCCTGCAGTCATGCTCCAACCATAAGACCAAGAACTGCCGCTAATGTTGTTGACAGACAAGGCACTTTCCTCCATTGCAACAAATGACCCAATTTTTTCGGAAAGGTTACTTCTACATGACGTACTACCATACCTATCTGAGCACCTAAGATGAAAAAACAATAAACCCTCAATAGTGCAAAACACAATGCTTTTGGCAAACAAACATGGATGATAGAAAAGAAAGGCTTACCAATGAGAAGAAGTGCTTTCTGTTGTCACATGCAAACTAATATCTTCAATGACTCCTATACATGGACTAGCCACAAATTTAAGTAATTCAGAAGCAGATGACTTGCGCCTCTTCCTAGGAATAAAATCTGGACTACAATTATACGAATTAATTCCTGTAGAATACATTTCACAGTTGGTGCATTCACCAGGAAACAAAGCAATTTTCTCAAAATCTTCCTTGCAGAAAACCTGTGATACCAAACCTTTAACTGTCAAAGAGAGATGTAATGCCAAAAACACAAAAGGTAACTACAATGCAGTAGAAATAATCTGCATTTGCATAAGATCAAAACAATGTTCTAGATTAAAATGTAACCCAAGATGCATACTCATATTTTTTAAAAGTTTGGGTGCCAGACGTGATAAAATACTAAAAACAGAGAAGGGATAATGGTCACAAGTACAGAATGATTTCAAGGAAATTTGTTAACCGATCAATTGCTTGTGAACATGGACGATTCAAAATATGTCAATATTTCCCATGTAAAATAAAAAGTGGAATATTCCATCAGAACATAAAATTATAGATGTCAAACTTCTAGATTAGCAATCTTTCCTCTTTCTTCTAATCAATTCTCAAAAAGGAAAAATAGCATTGCTCATCAAAAATAAGGGTACATAACACTAAGTTCCATGAGATTAGGGGGGAATATCATGCATGAAAAATATATCTTTTGGGTCTTAGAGTTTGATTAAACTCTCAGTTAGATTCTTCCATCTATTTAACCATCAAAAAAGTGTAAAATGGCTATAGTACCCTCATTCTCAGCCTCTTTCACTATCGATAGAGCAATCATTACTTCAAGATTTCGTCCAAAACACAATCGAAAGAGACTTTTATTCTCTCCATTCAAGAGACTGCAATTGAAATCTATGAAGAAAGGAGAGCGAGAGAGTGAAATGGATGTAATACGAAGCACAGAGTGCTTGAGGACAAAGGCAGAGGAGTTCCGACAAATGCTCCTTCAAAAAGTGAAAACCAGCCAGTGGAAGCATGGGCCCATTAAAGTCAGTCATCGTTTCGATGACAACAAAGCCACCACAGGCACCTGTATAGTCTATATCATGAGTGCCATCTCCTTCCTCGGCCTCACCATCGTCAAGTGCCTCCTCACTCGCAGGTATTACATTCACATTCGCGGATCTCACCTGAAGAAAACAGACTGAAGAGCGAAACGAGGGCAAGGGGAAGGGAGAAATAAAATGGAACATTTAAGTAATTTCATTAACAAAATATTATAAAAGCTCACATTTGGGTCAAGTGCTTCTGGATGCCTAATGAAAATCATTCGAAAGGACACAAGTGAAGTATTTAAGTAGACCTTATGTGCCAACTGAAAATTTAACTAAACTCAAGGACCACATTTGAGTCGCATGCTTTAAGAAACCTAATGACCTAAGTGAATTATATAAGTCAACCTCAGGTACCAAAATTTAACTAAGGCTCTGTTTGGCATTATGTGCTATATGAAAAAGTGTTGTATTGTATAATTATATAAAAAAGTGCTGTTGAATAAAGTTGTTTTATATGTTTGGCAAACTGCTGTTAAGAGTTGTCATCAAAAGCAGAACTGTTTGATTGTTGTCTAAAATATTTTTACTTTTGACTAAATTAGGCATTTAATTTAAATACTTTTTATTACATATATTCTATAAATGTATAATAATTAACCTATTCTATTAAATAATTAAATTTATGTGCCATTAATTTTACAATACATATATTATATTATTTTTATAGTTTATTTGCATATTAGTTGTAAATGTTTTAAATAAATAAAGTTTATTTTATATATTTTAATTATATTTGCTATGAGTTAAATTTTGTTCTATTATTTCTCTTTACAAAAAATTAAATCAACTATATAGTATATGTAAAAAATGTGAAAAATTGTATACACCAACAATAATTTTTTTAAATGTTTTTCGCCAAGCTTTACTTTAGACCGGTTTTGGGTTTTATAGTTTAAAATTTAGGATTTAAAATAATGTTAAGGGTATTTCTGTCCATAAATAATTAGAGCAAAATCACTTTTTCAAAAAGCTATTTTTTCAGCTTTTCCTTACAGCCGCTTTTTAGCTTTTTAAAAGCTAAAAACGGTTTAAAAACTATTTTATCAAACACAATTTTTAACTTTTAGCTATATGAAAAAGCACTTTTTTATACCAAAAAGCTTTACTAAACGCAGCCTAAATTCAAGGACCCAAAAGAACGATTTTCAAAATCATCTATTAGCAACATATTACCCCATATTTTCATGAAACGGGGTGATATCAACACTAATAATAAAGCAAAAAACATCATCCAATAGTATGAAATATAAAGTCTCTTAACCTAACGTTCCAAAATGAGTTCAAAAAAAAAATCTACAAATGTTAACTTCAACTAATCTACTAATGGTAGAAGAAGAAAGTTTGACTAAGTATTGTGTGAACAACCATTCTTGAGTCCAAAGAAAACATTGACTGTTGGCACAAGACTACAGAATAAAACAGGGAATGAAAAATCAGGCAATAGATAAAACCATGGCCAATAAAAGTGATTGCACACTATGAACAACATTTACTACAATATACACAAACTATGTAAACAAAATACATGTTGCCAAATTGAATTGTAGATAATGTAACATAAATGGAGTTGAGGAAGGTAAGGCTACGGAATATATAAATCAGGCAACAAAAAATGCAAGATATCAATAGAAAATAGAAGTCCATAGAATAAGAAAGGTCTAAGAACAAATGAATTAGTACAGGATATGAGCATGAATCCAAAGTATCAGAGCTTCGAAAGGAAGAATAGTGGTCAGAATATGTCAAATATGTTATTGCATTGTTCTGGCTCATGATTATAAGTTTAAAGTGTAGTTAATCTCATTCACAAAACGCAATAGACAACCATGCAGGTAAGCAAAGACAGTTTTAACAACCAAACATGCCATTATTTGGATCAGTGGAGCATGGCTAGGCAGTAATTGGACACGATGGCCGTGGTCTGGATTCTAAAAAGGTAAAAATAAACACAAATATAAGCACTCTCATGCAGAATGCAAACCGTCTTCGTTTTAGGTGATCTCATATGACAACGAAGTACAGTCTACGAAACGAAAGGTAAAGCATAAAACGGACGAACTATTGCTTCTGTGGAGAATCCACAGACAAGAACAACGTAATTCAAACAAAGATCGGCCCCAAAGCAGAGCTGGGTCTTCCGTCAAGTAGAAATATCAAGTTGATTTCACCAAAAGCTGTTTCGAGCACGAACCTCCATACAAATTACAACTCCAAGATGACAACGGAGTAATGACCATTTGAACGCGAAATCTCAACTCAAAGATTCGCGAACCAGAAACGTTAGAAGACATAGGAGACATCCAGACAGAAACTCGACGCACAAAGCAGCCAAAGCTCGGTATCGAAAATTTATGCATGGATCCCTCCGATGCGGACACAATCATTCATTTCACCAACGAATCGCAGGGAGAACAAGTAATTTTACCATATCCGCCGACGAACTAGAATTCGCCGAAGACGACCGCTAGGACACGAGGGATCTTCACGTTTCAGCGATAAACCCACCAAGGATTCGCGAGATCTGAGATCAAGGAGAGATGAAAAAGAGGAGGGCCGTCGCCGCAGCCAGGGTGAAGAACGTGGGAGGGGATAAGTTTTTAGGGTATGAGCGTTTTCGTACGGGCAACCTCGGGAGATTCATTTATGCGGTCCACGTTTACTATTTGGGCCGAACTGAAGAAAAGGCCCAATGGGCTAAAAAGGACTGGGCTGAAACTTTCAATGGGCCGAAAGGGCCTAATTAGCTCAAGAAGAAAACTAACAAATGCTCAGCTGTAATTAGGCCATAATTATCAATAATTAAAACGATTTATAGACTTTAGTAAATAATATACCAGTAATAAAATGCTGTTAAGCCCACATAACGCAGTAAAATAATATTTGAGAGGTCTTCTTTGTATTTTTTATTTTTTTGATTCAACTTCTTTGTATTATTTAATTATATATGAGGTCAGGGTATATTTTTTACTAAAGTCTTTAAGATTTAATATTTTTTTAGAAAAAAATTTTAAATTTTTGATTGAATTCAAATATTTTGTTATAAGTACTGCCGTGCATATAACGAGCTGCTGCTTGTGATAAATGATTATAAATTCTTTAGTTTCGCACCACATGGGACTTAAATAGATCATGTAAAATTATACGTTGGAATTGTAAAACTTCAAATTTACATACGCATCTAATTTATTTAATAAATAAGTTACTAATTCATTTATTATATTTTTAGTCAAAAAAATATTGATAAATTTAGTTTTTGTATTTTAATTAAAAATATCATTACGTAGTTATAAAATAATCATAATTATAATTTAATTATAAAATTAATATATTTTATTTTATTTTATTCGTCATACTCTTATATAACTATAACCTATTTATGATCTTACGTATGAATATTTTACTTGAGTTTTTGTATAGATACCATACATGAATGTGTTGTGATATAAATGAATCTCAAATATATGACGTGCTCGACATAATAATTTCTGAGAGGAGCTGGCTATTGTCCTGTGGAAAGACTACAGTAATAGCTTCCCGCGTCGACATCTAATAATCATGGGATCATTGAATAATTCAATATATCATTTTGCCTTGCATTTTATATAGGTGATTATGTTTTAATTCACATGATTTTTAAGTATTAAATATTTTTATTTTTTTATGAGCTATTTTAAGATGATATATTATACTTAAAAAAAATTATATTACCAAATTCATGTTAAGCAAAATAGTGATATAAATCTACTATTTAAGATTTGGAACTGAGAAGTGTGATAAAAGATGAAGATATATGTTGATACAAAAAATGCACTACAACAGAGAGAAATGAGACGACAATTTTTACGTGAAAATTCGAGTGTTCGGGGGAAAAACCACGACACCGTCTAGATGATTTGAATCCACTAATCGAATCTCCTCTTACAAAGCTTGATCTCTAAATGGAGACCGAATGAGTACAAGAGGGATAGAGAGAGAGGGACAGCTCAGCTCCCGAGAGAGAGGGGAAGGAAGGATCCCTAGAGAGAGTAATCCCCTCCTTATTTATAGCTTGGAGAGGAAGAGACATAGTAAATTTAGTCTACCACATCTGACACCTACTTCTGCAAAGGACGATTAGGGAGTGGACTTCCATGCTGTCTTAAATGCTGAGTTGACACACTAGTACAGAGGGTACGATCTTATGATATCTCTTTGAACTGCTGTTCGGCAAGGGGCTGCTGTTGAGCTGCTGTTTGACAAGGGTCTGCTCAACAGCTGCTGTTCGATAATAGGTGTTAGAGAAGGTTCTAATAATATATTAGCAATGAAATAATTAAAAGATCACATATGAAAAAAAATGATAAAATTAATATATAACATGACTGCATGATATAGATTTTAAAAAAAAATTATATAAATAATGTTCAAAATTTATGTTGACATGTACAAATTGTATTTTCGAAGTTATATACTAATAAAAAAATTTCTATTATTATTCAATAAAATACATGTTGTAGTTGACATTTATTTACTAATATAACACATTTCAAGAGAAATAAAGTTAATATAATTTCAGCATGTTATAGTGCTTATAAACTCCTCAACAATTTTAACATATTATTCATATTTTTTTTAATCGCAAGATATTTCATAGCTTCTCTTACTATCACTTAATTTTATTTCACATTATTATTTATAAATTTACTATAATAATTTAAATATATGTTTATTAAAGAGTAAATACCATTTTGATTCCTCAAATTAGAGAATAATATTATGTATATCCATAATCTAAAGAATTTTTTAATTAAATTCTCATAAATTTTTAAAATTAACATTCCAGGCCCTTATGTTTAAAAATAAATAAAAAATAAATATTTATCATTATATCTTATTCTCGCTCTTTCTCTCATCTTTCCTTTTTCATAGGTTGGCCATGGCGGCAGTCTGTCACGCTACAAACGAATGGGGAGAGCTAGCGTCATCATCGTACAATTCTGCTCATTAAATTTTTTTTATATCTTATATTATTTTTAATTCAATTAATTTTATTTTATTTTTTTATGAAAATTTTTAGCATAACTTGCTAATTTTTTTGTCATATGTGTAATTAAGATAAGTAAAAAAAAATTAAGATATAAACAAAAATAATTTTAACATTAAATTTTGGAAAAATTGCTGGAAAATTAAGCACACCGCTTTTCATTTAAATAAGAAGGTCAGGCTAACCCACGGTGAAGAGATTTTTCTTCTGAGAATTAAGTTTTGATGAAACTTTTAATTAATTAATTAATTAATTAATTGACTTTATCATTTTATTTTTTTTATAATAATATTTATCATTTTAAAGTTGATGGAATCACATACATGTCACTTTAATATAACGTCGTTCGTTTTCCGTTACAGTTTCTTTCCGTTCCGTTAAAAAAAGTCTCCGGAAAGTTCCTCAAGGTCAACCACCCACCGACGCTGCCCGCTGCCCGCTGCCAGCTGCCAGCTGCCCGCTGCCCGCCCTCAGGTCCCCCCTACATTAATAATTGTAGTATATTCCATCAAAAGAAAAAATATAGGGCATTTACAAACCTTTAATTTTTTTCAATTATATATTAAATCTCTTATCTTTTTATTTTATAATTAACCCACAAATTTTTAAAAATAATATATTTAAAATTTTTTAAAATTTTAAATTTTTTAAAAATTTCTTTTTCAATTTTAATTATTAGATATTTATTACCAATAATATATATACAAATATATTTGTGAATATATCTATTTTACTAATTTTTATTTTTAAAAAAAGTTAAAAAAAAATAAAATAAAAAAATAAAAATTTAATGTATAATTAAACAAAAATTAAAAGATATATATATATATCCAAAAACTAATTATAGTAATAGAGCATTGTTGTTGTGCTTAATTATTTACAATACCGAAAAAAAAAATTTGAACTTATAACTTTTATTATCAAATCCTCCAAATTTTCTTCAATAATATGTTATTTTTCTAGAATAAATTTTTTAATTTAACTTTCAAGTCTTCTAAAAATAATATATTTAAATTTTAAAAAATAATTATTATAATTGTTTAAAAAATTATTAAAAATATGTTACATGTATGTACAAATTTTTTTAAATATATTTATAAGTAATACTAATAATTTTAATATTTAAAAGATTTAGTTATAAATTTGTAAGATAAAAAAATAAGATAGCTAATATGTAATTGAAAATAATCAATATATATATATAACTCTCTAATTTTTTATTCATTGCAGAAATAAAAACATAAATTAGAACTAATAAAAAATTTAGTCAAATTCCTAAAGCAACTCTTTGCTTACATACCCACATTTTTTATTGAAGAGTTTGTAATTACCAACTCACCTTAGATTTTCTAGTTCAAAAATCAGATATTCGATTTAAGGTTCTTCGGCTCACGAAACACCAATTTGGCTTTAAAAATAATTAGGGGTGCAACTCAGATTGATTTGATTCTGTTTCATGAGAATCCGAAACTGAATTGATTAAACTCAGTTTTATGGTTTCAGGAACTAAAACTAAACAAAATTTTTTGAACTCGAGTCAAATTTTTTAATTTAATTCTGGTTCATATCTGATTAAAATTGAACTGAATTGATTTGCCGGATTTGCGCATCAACAATTATGTTAATCTAAATTGCCCTAGCTATCCTGAAAATGGACAGGTTAAAGATGAAACATGATATTTTAGTGAAACATTTCATATAAATTATCAAAAGGATAATTGTTGGATCTATAGTGGCATCTCGATAAAGGTGAATAAATGTTATTTTTAAAATTAAAATTTCATATTCAAGTTATTAAAAACATATATAAAAGAGCTGTTATCTATATTCGGACACAAGGATATTTGAATAAGGATTTTCTTATTACAATTGGATTACACCAAGGCTCGACATTAAGTCTGTATATTTTTGTTTTGATTATAGAAGTTCTGACTGAACATATTCAAAATGAGGTCCCTTGGTATATGCTTTTTACAGATGATATTGTTCTTATTGAGAAAACTAAAGAGAAAGCTAAAGCAAAACTCGAGCTTTGGATAAATGCTCTAGAATCTAAAGTTTTTCGTCTCAGTAGATCAAAAATTGAATATATAAAGTGCACATTTGATTAAGAAAGAATCAAACTGTCAAGAAGAGTGAGCACTTTAGATACCTTAGACCAATCATTCAAAATAATAAAATAGATAATAATGCCATTAGTAAGATTCAAGTAGGATGGGTAAAATAGAGAAATGCTTCTGGTGTATTGTACGATAGAAAAATCTCATCCAGACTTAAAGATAAATTTTATAAAATATAGTAAGACCAGCGATAATATATGATACTGAATGCTTACTTGCAAAAAGAAAATATATAAATAAAATAAATATTGAAGAAATAAGGATGCTAAGATGGATGTGTGGATATATATGAAAAAATAGAATAATCAATGAGTATATCCGAAAGAAAGTTGGTATTGCACCAACTGAAGATAAACTTAGAAAAGTCAGCTTAGATGATTTCGACATAAAAATTATAGGTCGATTGAAACTCCAATTAGAAAAATTGAATTATTGAATCTTGCTCATGTACAAAGAGAAAGAGGAAGACTAAAGACGACATGACAAGAATCTATAAAAGGAATGATCTTAATTACCTAGACCTAAATAAGAATTTGTTGACTGATAAACGCAATAAAAATAAAAAATTCATATAGCCGACCCCACTTAGTGGGATTAAGGCTTGGTTGTTATTGTTGTTGTTATTATAAGAAGTACTAAATGTTAGTAAAAAAAAAAGTAGAGAAGAAGCGTTAAAAATTTAAGTGCAATACAGTAAAAATAAATCACAATCATAAAGCACGTAATATAATATAATTTGACACTAGATACTTACGTCCATACCTAATGTCAACAATTGTTAATGAAGTGTTTAAACACTTGAATCTCCAACAATGACCCTCAATACTACGTGTAGATTGCCCTTTCATTTATAACGTAAGTTGTTCGAATTTGATATTGATAAGTAGTAATTTCATAATTTGAATTTTAAAGTCAACCTTCTTCATTATTATTTCAAAAACTATTAGTGAAGTGTTATATTTTCCACGATGATTCATTTATTTTATGATATACTCTTTTTTTTCATTTTTCTAAAAATTATGTATCTCACTATGTGCAAATGAAGAGAATAATAAATGTGTGTTGGGATAACATATCAAAAAAAATACTAAAAAAAAAACATACAAAATAGTTTAATTATAAAAACCAAAAAAAATAGTAAGCAATTGTAACGACCTCGGCTTTTACCTCAGTCGTTACCCAATTTCTTTTTTTTTTATCCTCAAATAAATTCACTATATCTTAATATAAATCTGTCCTTAATATACAATTAGTACATTACACCATAAATAATTATAAAATCCTGAACACAAATAATCTAAAATAATCTTCTAATTGTCTCTCACTCATGTCTCTTATGCTTGTGCTAAACCTGTAAAAATAGTGTCGAAAATGGTGTCAGTCCACCAATAGGACTCAGTAGGAGATATCAACTAGCTATGGGCTACATAAAATATTAATATAATATTTCATGATCACAAATTTATTATTTTGAGATCTAAGAAAATTATTATATGCATACACAGCAACATTCATGAACCAATATCAAATGAATAAATGACATGATAGCAATGACTATGATAATTATGCGTACTTAAATTGTAAAACAGAAGATATCAAATAAGAATTTATAATATGAGTACTATCAAATAAATGAACATGTATATCACGAGTTTCTTATGAACAATTGATCAGTATAAATACATGATAGATAATTAGCTCAATACCAATACTAAACATAAATAAGTGCAACATAGTTTGCCTAATAATTATAATATAAATATGATAACAGAACAAATATAAAAATATGATCAACGATTAAATTTCTTTTTAATTAATTTTATTTTACTCTTTTGGGCCCGTGATTTCTCGTACTACGCCTCAGCTGCCTTTTACATCTTTGGGGATCGTCACCCCCCATGAATAGCCATCCGTAGGCATATCCAATGGACGCCGCCGTGCCAAATATCATGTGAGGACCTCTAGTGGACACGTATCCACAACAGACACGTATCTGCTTTGGGGATAGTCACCCCCCATGACAGTCGGAAACTGCCAATGGACGCCGTCGCACCAAATATCATATCATATGCTCGAGCTAAGGCAGGTGCGTAATCCCACAGAAATCACATTTAACTTTTAATCCATTATCGCCTTTAAAATCTTGATTATAAATTTAGTTACATCGCAAGCTCATACACTTGTTTAAATATCATATTATATCTTTGAATGTGACGACAAGTCCGTACACTTGTCCACCCGTAGGTGTCTCAGTCGTAAGTCAATATATTCACATCGAATGTGACGACAAGTCCGTATACTTGTCCTCCCGTAGGTGTCACAGTCGCGAGTCAATATATTCACATCTAATGTGACGACAAGTCCGTACACTTGTCCTCCCGTAGGTGTCACAGTCGTAAGTCAATATATTCACATCGAATGTGACGACAAGTCCATACACTTGTCCTCCCGTAGGTGTCACAGTCGAAGAAAAAAGGCATATCATTATATTATATATTTATTTCTTTATTGAAGAAATAAACAATCAACAATTAATTCATAATAATTTATATGCACTATACATTATTAAACTTTAACAATCCACCTTGTATCTCATAATCTCGATAATTTAATTTTAAGTCATCTCTCCTATTTCAATCAAATTTATATAGTAATCCAGTAATCACCAATAAAAATAATCATGACATCTTCAAAATTATTTTATCTAAATTAATAAAGATCATTAATTCTTCACATATAATTTGTGAAATCTCAATCAAAGTTTGATGAGAGTATGAGTAGATCTAATAATATAACTATAATCCACATTTAAGTCTCATACTAAAATAAATCAAATTAAATCATGACCAACTCCAAATTTCACATTTATATTCTATGGTTATAAAAATATCATCACTATTCGAATCAAATCATCTATTAATAAATCTATTTAGCTTAAGTTTTAAACTCCAAATTATCAGAAATTAATTAAATCATCAATCCTCAATATCTCATAGCATTTGAAATTATTTTCATAAGTCAAATTCTTCTAAATATAATAACTAGTACCTCTGCCAAAATAACTCAATTGTTTGGACTTCTAATAATAAAATATATATTTTTAGGCTAATTAATAAAAGTACTACATAAATATGATAAATAATCAAATAATCTAATAATCTCTAAATTCACATTTAATAGCAATCATTTAACTTAAGAAATCTCCATTTAATTCACATGTGATAATAAACTCTTAAAATACAGATTTTTATGCAAAGTTCTTCCAGCAAAATCTCATCCAAAATGAACTTTTTAAAGAAAGATTTCTATATAAAAGTTGTAATATAATGTGTCCTCTATCTTCATATAAAATTTCATGTCAATCCGAATTCATTTGATACACCAAATCCCCTATGAACTAAACTCGGTCAGAAAATTCGAATTTCTGTCAGATTTTACTAATGACACCGAAATCATACTTTGTATTCAGAATTAATCAAAATTTCCTTCACAAAAATTGTAGGTAACTTCAAGATCTAACTCATCACTAATTTTCATCAAAATATGAGATTATTTGATACCCCAAACTGATGCTACAATGTGCAGATCCAAAACAGAAATATTCGAGCAATATACAATCGTGTGTATATCTAAACAAATTTCTCTAATAAGATATTTCAACCCCATAAACGAAATTTACAGCCATAAACATGAAGAAAATATCAGCAATAAAATAAAATAAAATTTCATAAATAATTAAATATTAAATTTATTCAATACTTATCAAATTATGTGAATTCTTATCTTTTATTAATTTAAACCGTAATAGTTAGAGAAATCTCCTACCTCAAGTAATCATGAAAATATCTCCTTTTTCTTCCTCCTATTCTTCTCGCCTTTTCATCCAAATCTTTGAAATCCATCTTTCGTGGTTGCCGATTCGATGGAGAAATATTGTGATGCCTCGAATCTCTAATTCTCCCTTCTCTTTTCTCTCCCTCTCCTCTCTCTTTTCTTTTTCTCTCTCTCTCTCCCTCTCATTTTCGGCCAAAGAGGGGGCTAGGGCCGGCGGTTACGAATCGGGAGAGGAATGAATCGATGTGTGAGAGGAGAAAAATATTATTTCCTCTAATAACTCAATCTAAGGGTAAATCTGGTATTTCTTCCAAGGCTAAAATTAAGGGATAATTAAATCTCATAAATTCAATTTTAAATAATAATAACAAATCATTCTTTAACCTATAACCATATCCCTTAATTATCTCCAATTTTGATAAATATCTCATGACAATTTTAAATCAATAAATATCAAAATAAATTATGAGATATTAAATAAATTCAAATTTAAATCAAGAAAATAATTTCCTAATATTTTTCTTAATATTTTTAAATAAATACTAAATCTTACAAAAATTATTTTTACATCTAATATTTCTTTTATCAATCTTTCTTGGTCATTTTTTGAGATCAAATAAATCAAAAGTATCACCAAAAATTTCTACTATATTTTTTATGCCAAAATATCGTAAATATCATTTATCACTCAAATTTATACATACAATTCTAATTTATAATACACATCAAAATCTAAATTTTCGGGATGTTACAGCAATATTTAAGATGTGATGAGTAAATATTAATTTTGAAAATGATGTACTAACTATTCTATTAATTTATACAATATAATATTAAAACTAGGTTATGTTCTTAGGCCTCATGCAAGATAGGAATTAGTAATTTTTAGACAATAAAAAAATAATTTTTAGATTGTATCTGTATAACAAAATTAAATACATGCTGAGCTGATAATAAATTTTTTTTGTGGTAATATAATTAAAAAAAATTATAGTAGATAGAAGCTCAAAAAACTGTGACAAAAAAGATTATAATTTACTTAGATTTTAAGAATTTAAAATAATAGCTTTTTTATTTTTAAGTTCATATTTTAAATTTTTAGGATCTAAATGAAAACATTTTAATAACTAATAGAGACCCAAATGAAAATTTTAAAAAACATATTGCACGTAGTGTAATTATTGATGTACTGTAGGAATATCTAGGAAATGTGATGATTGGTGATGAAATAATAAACGGTGGATGAGCTGTAGGAAGGAATACTCCAGCTGGCAGCCAGGCTGTATCTTGTGGAGTGCCGTCCGATGATCATCGGACGGTTCTGCGTTATTCGTGATGAGCTAATCGTGACCCCACCAGTATTAGGCGTTGTACCTAATGAAGATCCCCAATAATAAAATACGGCCGGCCCTTTATTCCTTTAATGCTATTTAATATTTAATTAGTTGAATGTAATATATAGATATAAAAAGGACCAATAATGTTTTGGTCCCTCTACTTCCAGAAACTCTTAATTTACTCACTTCAATAAAAACTAATTGCATTCAGTTTTTTTTAATAGAAAAGTTTTTTTTTTGTGAATTAATAGGTCAAATATATTTATTTTTTTAACTATTTCTTTCATATTGATCAGTATAAAATGCTTCTTATTTTTCCACAATAAATTGTAATAATTGATGGAGGTAAAGTGATTTTCCATGATAAAAAAGTCGCCTAAAATTGGACTTAATTAGAAAAGTTCTTCATTTTGTTTAGTAATAATGAAAGTAAGTGCATTACTATTTATAAGCCTTAAAATGTCAAAATCAATAAAAAAAAATTACTTTTCTTATCATTAACATCTAGCTTTTTTCTAATTATTTTATTATTAAATTTTTTGAAATTACACTTATACTTTTTTCTCTCCACCGTCAACATAGAAAGGAAAAAAGAGAGTGCATAATTAAATTTTTTTAAAAATTAATAATAAAAAAATCCAAAAATACTTACATATTAAATTCTTAAAAATTAGGTATCTAAATGTTAAAATTTTTGAAAATATGAATCTAAATAATACTATACCTTAAACTCAAAATTTAGATGTAATTTATACTTATTATTATTATTATTATTATAAAGATGATTAATTGATCAATAAAAAGAATTATAAAAAAACGTCAATTAAATTAAATTAAATGGTTTCATTAAATAATAATAATAAAAAGTGTCGTTTTTCCAGCATGGTTGGTTGAAGCTTAGCTTTCCGCGTGGCCATTTTTCTCTATGCGGACATGCACGATTTAGACGCCTTAACAAATCCTATAAATAGAATTAAAAAAAAAAAGCAAATCCTATATATACATAGATATAAATAAATAAATAAATATATTGGATATTATTTGCGATTTCTTTATTAAAATCATGTGGATCATATGTCATGTCAAGAGTATTAACATATTTTAATTTTATAAAAATTATCAAATCATCAACCAACTTAACAACAATAGGTACAATTTTTAATACCTTTTGTTATGATAACAAATAATTATATAAATTTTATCAAAAATAATTATTAATATATACAATTAATTTAAAAATATTGACATAATTTGATGCTAATTAAATAATCACCTCAATAAAAAAATATTGAATGTGCAAGATATATATATATATTATGAGTAGTGAACTGTACACAATTAGAGTTTTTCTATATATATTAAATTATTCAAGTAGAGAAATTACGTATATATTATTAAAATTTAGGGTAAATAGCATCTGGATCTCTCTAGTTTACTCATATAGACAAATAGGTCCATCAAACATTTAAATGTAGCAAATTAGTTCTTCAGTTTGATGAAATATACACATAGGTCCTTGAGCCGTAACATACGTTAGAAATCACACTCTCTCTTCTCCCGATCGCCATGCACGGGCGACGCTGCACGGCCGCCGATGGGTCTGGCGCCCGTGCAACCACCGACNCGGTGGGTCGTACATGCTGCGCATCGGCTGGGGTCCGGCAGCGTCGCCCGTGCGCGACGATCGGGAGGAGAGAGAGGGTGATTTCTAACATGTGTTACGGCCCAATGACCTATGTGCATATTTCATCAAACTGAAGGTCCAGTTTACTACATTTAAATATTTAAGGGACCTATTTGCTCATACGAGCAAACTAGAGGGACCCAGATGCTATTTACCCTAAAGTTTAATAATATATATTACATTCAAAATTTTAATATTGTATATTATTTATAAAAATTATATAAAATTATAATCTTTATTATATGTATATCATAATTTTATAACATGAGTTATACATAAATTATAATATTTATATAATTTTTATTGTTAATATACATATTAAAGATTTTAAGTATTAAATATTAGTGATATGCATGTAATTTCTCCATCAAATAATAGATTAACCGAACACAATTTATATAATTCATAAAGTGCACACAACTTATTTTACTCGTGTATAATTTGGGACTTGTACACTATACGTGTTGCACACTGAGTGTTTTCTATTTACATTATTATGTAATGAGCATTATCTCGAAATTATATCTCAATTTATATTGTACAAATTTTTGTTATTGCAAACATGAAACTTTTGAAAATTTAGTCGAAAGAAATAATGATATTTTTAGCTACCTCAAGGACCTAAATAAAATTATCTCTTAACTTTATGGCATTGTTTTTTTTTTATATATGTATTTTACTAAAATGTTGTCTACAATTCTATTTTTAGAATGATTTTATCTACAATTCTAGTCCATCTAAATTGTCATCCACAAATCTATATTTTTGGGTAAGAAAAAAATATATTAATTTATAAATTAATAGAAAATAAAATTATTTTAATATTATAAGATATATAAAATATGAAATAAATTAATTTAATATTAGAGTTTATAGTGAATGTGAAATAAAATTATTAATATTTATACTAAATTTAAAATATTAATTTGATTTTTTAAAGCTATGAATCGAACAAGGGTACGACTTGTTTGATTGTAGAGTTGTTTTTGTATAATAAAGAAAAAAATATTAGTTTACAATTTGGATGAGAAATAAATTTATTTTAATATTAGGAGACGTGCAAGATATTAAATTATGTTAATTTTATTGTAAAAGATTATGATAGGTGTGAAATAAAGCTATGATGATTTTAAAATACTAATAAAAATTGTAATACTTCATACATGAATGTGCCTTCTCTTATTATATAAGAAATTTCAATTATATTCTTACAATCTTAATCAAATACATACGATAATTATTAAAATTAATTTTAAGCGACATTCAGTTCAACATTATATTAATGTTATATTATTTAGAAAAAATAATTATTTAGTTTGATAATATCTTAAAAAAAATTCTAAAAATTTATAGAATTATTTCTGAAAATATAATATCTAAATATAAGCATTTATATAACATAATATAACATTAAAATAATATTAAACTAAATACTTTTTTAAATTCTTTTAAATAAATATTTGTTAGACTATTGTATAATAAAATAAAAGATACATAAAAAGTTCTTTTCAACGAGACATGCTAAATCTTTGATTATACTTTCGCAATACTTATTTTATAATAATATTTTTTTCAGTAAGATGAAAGCAACCCATAATTAAGTCTATTGACAAATATTTTCATTCAAGACTAATGCATATTTTCTTCAACTCTCCGATTCACCTTCTTTATTAAGTTTTAATGGCAAAGAGATCATAATATTTTCAATGACATTTTATGTATTTGTTTAATATATTTATTACCGTTCATTATAAATTCCATCGAGGCATTAGAAATATTGCATAAAAGTATGTGAACCCATCGAGCTAGGGACCGAATTCTAAGCTCCCTAACTCGACTGTAAAACTCAAATCTTGAAATTCTATACTTAGAATCTCACATAATAATCTTTTAGTTCACTAATTAATATCCTAAAAAATGCATGTTTTAGGATGATATTTTTTTTTGACAGAATTTTTTTTTTAATAATAGGATGATATGCTTTCATTATTAAAAAAAAATTATCTTCTCAGCATGTGCATCATCAAGAAAACATGACCATCCAAAATTTTCTCATTACGCACGTGCTACATTATTCCATTATTTATTTTTAAATTTTTTTCCTCTAATTAAATTTATAACAACCGCATAAATGAGAACATGGAAAAAAAATGTGTTATGTAAATGGCGTACTAAAATTTTCCACATAAAAAAATAATAAAAATAATAATAATTTCATAAAGATTCATCAGATAAACTACTAGTTTTACATAAATTTATAAAAATAAAAATTATGTCATACAGATTTCTTCAAATTCAATTTTGTTTCATCTAAGTCATTTTTTACAAATTACTTTATATTTTGATGGTTAAATTATTATTTTGAAAAATTAAAATATACATTTATTATGTATTAAAAATAATTATTATGGCTTAAGCTATAGATAAAAAAAATTGATACTATAATAATAATTTAAAATATTTAAATACATTTTTAATATTTAATTATATACTTTTAATTCTTAAAATAATAAATTAATAACCAAACTTAATAAAATTAGTTAAAAATGACCCACATAAAAAACTTTTTGGATGAGTGAGACCCAGATGAAATTACTAATAATTTTTTAATTTTAGAAATCTCAAATGTTAGACACATGTTACCTAAAAAATTACAAGGCATTTTCAGTTAGATGATACAAAAAAAGTAAAGGAATATATGAATTACAAGCAGTCTTCTGAATAAATCGAGGGACATTTACATGGTGGACATAAAAATTAGGCTAATTTATGGATTTCACTATAAATCTTAGAATATTATAGATATACCATCTATTAGAAGATTTAACTATAGTTAAATCTCAGAAAAGTCCGATGCTCGCTCGTGATGCCGGCGTAAGAAGAAGATGCAAATAGTAGAGTGATGCTCGCGTGAATACGCTGTCACCTCGCGAGAATACGCTGTCACCTCGCGAGAATACGCTGTCGTCTCACGTGAATATGCTATCACCAGAACTAATGTAGCTCCGCGATGCCCTAACATAAAGATCGATGGTTAAACGATGCAATCAATGACTGAGATTTTATTGAGATTTAACTATAGTTAAATCTTCTGATAAAATTTATCGCAGGATGTAAAAAATAAAAAAATAACTGTTTTAGATGTGATATCTGTATTATTTTAAAATTTATAGTGAAATTCATAAATTAGCCTAATTTCTGTGTCCACCGCGTAAATGTCAAATAAAATGAGATACATCCTAAAGAGGGAAAACTCAAGAAAACTATTACTAAACTCTAGTCACCAAATTGCAATTTACCCAGAAAATTTAAAACAATAAATACGAGCGGGCAAAGTCGTGACAGCGAGGATCCACGCCCGAGCTCCACGTGTGACGCGGTAAATTGTACCCTGGACCACTTTAAGAGATCCTCGCGGTAAATACAAAATGATGAGGCGGCGACGTCGAGCTCCTCGTGACTCCAGAGGCCTATCGTCATCCTCTTCATTATAGCTAATCACATCATTAAGCTGCCAGTTTAATTAATTATTTTTCCTCCATAAAAAAAATAATTATTTGTCCATTGTTAGATTTAACCTTTTTTTTAGAATAGGAAACTTAACTTAAATATATATATATATGTTGATATAAAAAATTATCTAAATTGAGATAAAATAAAATGATCGATGAAGCAAAGTAAAGATAACAAATTTTACGTGAAATCCTAAGTGTCTGGGAGAAAAATCACGACATCATCTTAGCGGTTTAAATTTATTAAACGAATGAGATATTTACAAAGCTTAAGGGTCTCCAAGCAATGTTGTAAAAACCGAACTGGTAATTGAATCGCAGCAGAATTTAGTTCATGGTCGAATCGGTCAATTCAATTACTGATATTAATATGACAAAATAATATAATTATATACATTTTTAATACTAAAATATAAAATATATAATATGTATAAAATATTTATTACATAAATATATTTAAATAACTGATATTCAATATGATCAATAAAAATTAATTAATGTATATTCAGTATTATCAATAACAATTGATGAATATATATATATATATGATTTCAAATATAATAAATAAAAATTAAATATTATATATAATATATATTTAATATAAAATTAACTAATTTATATTCATATTGAAATAAAAAAATTTAATTATCTAAAATAAAAAATTAAAAATTTAAGCATAAATATGAATCTAATATAAATTTTTTATTAAAAAAGTTTATTAATTTGCTTACAAATATTAACCAAAATAAAAAAATATAAATTTTTTAGTTAAACTGGCATTTAATCGACTGGTTCAATCCGATCTAAATCGGTTCAATCTCTTTTGTAGTTTTAACATAAAACCGAACGTCCGAACCAGACTACAAATTGATTCACGGTCGAACTAGTTGAAATGATTGGTCTGATCTAGTTTTTACAATGTTATTTCCAAATGGAGACAAAGAAAAAATAAATACAAGAGAGAGATAAAGAGAGAGTGAGAGACATAGACCATCTGGTCCATCTTCTTCTCTTCTTTTATAGCTTGAAGAGTAGATGATATAATAAATACAGTCTGTCACATCTAATCATATTTAAAATCACTTATAAGAGATTTATTTGAGAATATCTGATTCATGCTTATCAAAGCTTTATGAGAACTTGTGTCACTTTTTTGATATTTTGAAATCTAGTGTTAGGAGTTGTCGGCTTGTTAATACAGAGTTGCTCCATGAAAGATATTAGAGAAGAGTTGTTCAATTAGAGGCGTCAGAGAAGAAGCTACTTTTATAGAGTCATCAGCTCGTCACGAGCAAAGCAATTCTTTGAAAATTATTAGAGAAAAGGTGTTATAGAAAAACCGTTCAATTAGGGGTGTTAGAGAAGATAATACTTTCTGTAAAGTCATTAGTTCGTCAGAACAGAACTGCTCTATAAAAATTATTAAAGAAGATCTATTAAAGGAGAAATATTTGACTAAAAGTATTGGAGAAGAGGCTCCAACAATATGTAAGTAATTTTTTTAATTCAAGTTGAATTTTTTTTTGATTTAAGCATTTGATTGGTGTTATATGTGTGAATTAATAAAGGAGATGCAGAAGAAAATTAAGATTTAATCACGTAATTTGCTTTAAAATATTTAAAAGTACGAAATCATCGTGGTGTCACACATATAGCATAAAGCATAGGTCAAAGTCTTCTCGAATGGGCGCGAATCTTGCAGCACTGCCTCAGTATCCAACGGTCCGACTTCGGCCTAGCGGTAACCGTTATTTATCCGTACCTTTTATACTCGTTACGATTCGACCGCGGTAAAAAGACGCGGCACCGACGAAAATATCACCGTGGGTGCGGAGGGTGAATCTCAGCCCTCAGCCCTCAAGCGAACAGCCTGCAGTGGTTGACGTTGGGTGCGATTTATTTATGGGCCCACCACCGCTTAAGTGTCGTGGAGAGAGAAAGAAGAGAGAGAGAGAGTGAGAGCGAGGGCCGGGGGGGTGGGCACGAGCCGCACGACGGTGGAACCGCGTGGGGCGCGCGCGCGGCCTAAGACCACATGCGCGCTTCAATTCCCCTGCCTGGCTGTAAATAATTTTTTATTTTATTTTGTGAACTTTAAAAAAAGATTCATTAATTACTAATTTCTATTCCCAGTCGGAATAATATATTTTTCAGCATTTCTCTTACATCTCCGCATTAAGATCGAGATTTTCAATAATTTCAATTTTTATAAATTATTTCAATTTTATAAATTTCAAATAAAATGTATTAATAATTATTATCAAATATTATTTTTTAAATGATTAAACATATATAACATAGTTAAAATATATAAATATTATAAAGCATATAATTAACTATAAAAAACTGATTTAATTTGTTGGGAGCTCTAGTTTTTGGTGGTTTCGAATAAAACTGATCGAAATTGATGAAAACTATATATTGAGTTTTAATTGAAACTGAAATTCGATAATTTTTTTTGAATTAATTTCCACGAAAACATATTCAAAACTAACAAAAGTAGTTAGTTGTTTCAACTTAATTTTAAAACTTTAATTAAGATTATTGTATAATAAGAAATTAAATAGCTAAATGATCGCAAAAATTAGTGAGTGATCCAAACTATTTTGACTTTCTTACACTTTTATTCTATTAATTAATATTTTGATTTATTCTAACTAAATGTGTCGAGTTAATGTCATTGATATTTCTCATTATTACTATCTCAAATAGAATTCCATTCTGGGGTTTGCTTGTACCACAGATAAATATTTGACTGTTTGATAAACTGATGATGTTGATTTTCAACTATTTATTTTTAGCACTTTTCATTATTTATTTTTTATCATTGTATCATATTTTTATAATGTATAGTGCCTTTGAAGTAAAAGGTAACTCATGAGGGGATTAATAGCCTCTTCTTTTGTTTACTTTTTAAAAGAAAAAGTTATAATTACTATTTATATTTCGTGAAATTATGTACCTTATAAAGCCTCATTTATTTTGAAATTTTTTTTTAGTTTAACACAAATTTCAACTATAAAAATAAACTTTATTACATATTTAACACAAACACAGATATTATAATCAACTTTATTTCACATTTTATGCACTTTCTAATATTAAAATAAAGTTCTTTTATATAAATTTAAGAAATAAATTAATTTTTTTCTCTTGTCTAAAAAAAGCCCGAACTAAACTAAGCCTAATTATTAACTTATATACAAGATTTTTATAATAATATTACTCGTACAAGCGAGAAGGTAAAAGCAAGACAACGAGATAAATCTATGTATGTATTTGTTTATATATATATATATATACATAAAAGCAAAAACGATGAGACAATCTTTTTTTGTTTTGGCACTGTATTGCATTACGATATCATTCATAAATTATGGATTGTAACGTAAAACCTCTCTTTTGATATTCCTTGAAACACTTGATATTGAAAGCTTGAATAATATCTGCTCTTTGCTTTGCTACAGCATGTGATATTGCTATTTTTTCTCGATTTTATGGGAATTTCTCTCCCATTGAATGTCTTCCTTAAACCCTTTTTTCTTTGAAAAAAATGCCAACTTTAATTTTAGGGCAGTTAATCTTTTGGAGAGAAATTAAAAAAATACAAACAAAAGTTAATCTTTGAGGGGAAGAGGCAAATATAAGGCCTTTTTTTTTTACAGTTGAAAATTAATTTAATTTAATTTTAATCATACATATATCATTACATATAAAATTTAATATTAAAAATTAACTTTATTTAACATCCTACACACATTACTAAAATAATAACTAACTTATATCCTAGTATAATAACTAATTTTATATCACATTCCTCACATATTCTAACATAATAATTAATTTTATTTCACATCATTCATAATTTTTAATAAAAAAATATTTTTATTTAAATTTAAATTTAATTTTATTAAATTTAACCTTATAATCAAATAGGTCATAGGTTTTCTGCCAATGATTTAATTATCTGAACTTAATCTCTCACCCACTGGCCTTTTTCATGTATATAAATTATATCATAAAAAAATTATATATATATATATATTTATTCAATATCGCAAATTCTCAAGCTTGATGTAGGTTTTCCGGCATTGGAGCGGTTGATTTTTATTTTTTTTTTGATAGTAACGGTTGAATTATTTTTTTACTGAAAGGATCGATTTTTCTGTTCTTTTTTCGTTCCACGCCCTCTCAATATTTTTTCGAGTTTCTCCGCTGGCTTTGGCGAGGAAGCAAGGAATACTAATTCGAAGGGAGAGAGAGAGAGAGAGAGAGAGAGAGGAGAGGGAGAGAGAGAGGGCTTCTGCTTCTGCATTCCTGGTTCACTCCAAGTCTCCAACCCAAATGGGGAGCTGGCCTACGAGATAGATATCCGCCATTAAACGCTACCTAAAAATCGCTGACAAACTCCGGATTTCTTGATCTGGGTTTTCTTCAGAGTCTTCAGATCCAGCGAGCACTCGTCTTGCCGAGCGGAATCAGCGAGATGGAGGCGAGTGCTGGGTTGGTCGCCGGCTCACACAATAGGAACGAGTTGGTTGTAATTCGCCGGGACGGGGAGCCGGGAGTATGCCGCTGCCTCTAACTCGATTTCCCACTGCTTAATAGCCATCGTTGTTCAGGAGAACTCAGTTTCTGCTTTGTCTTCTTCTTGCAGCCGAAGCCCTTGAAGCATCTAAGCGGCCAAATCTGCCAGATTTGCGGTGACGACGTCGGACTCACAACCGACGGCGAGCTTTTCGTCGCCTGTAACGAATGCGCCTTCCCTATTTGCCGCACCTGCTACGAGTATGAGCGGAGAGAAGGGAACCAGGTCTGCCCCCAATGCAAAACAAGATTCAAGCGTCTTAAAGGTAATGATCAATAATCCTCTCCATCTTGGTCCTTTTGACTTGCTATTCTCACTCGTTGCCGATAATTTTCTACGGGAAGGGTGTGCTCGAGTCGCCGGAGACGAAGAAGAAGACGACATCGATGATCTTGAGAACGAGTTCAACTTCGTGGGAAAGGAAAGGCGTGATGGGCACTATCTTGCTGAGTCGATGCTTCATGGGCAAATGAGCTATGGGCGAGGGGGAGATGTTGAATTTTCTCAAGTGGCTCATGCAATGCCACAAGTTCCTTTACTCACCAATGGCGAAATGGTAGCTTTTACCTGAATTTGAGCAGCAAATTATTGCCTATTTCTCAGTATTTATCTTCTAAATTTGGGACATTAGGTTGATGATATCCCTCCAGAACAGCATGCTCTTGTTCCTTCCTTCATGGGTGGTGGAGGGAAGAGGATCCACCCACTTCCCTTTTCAGATCCCAGTCTTCCTGGTATTTTGATTCTTTAATTGGTTTGTTTGAATTTCTCTTTATATCTTTCTCTTCTAGTTTGAAACATTTGGCTTTAATTAAGCTTTCTACTTTGGTTTGATTAGCTTTGTCACAAATAATTCGTTCCTTGCAGTGCAAACTAGATCCATGGATCCTTCCAAGGATCTTGCTGCTTATGGCTATGGAAGTGTAGCGTGGAAGGAGAGAATGGAGAGTTGGAAACAAAAGCATGATAAGTTACAGATTTTACGAAAGGAAAATGGTGGCAAGGATTGGGATAATGATGGTGATGGTCCAGACCTACCATTGTGAGAGCCTACACGCATTATTCATTGATTACTCCTGTTAATTTGATTCTATTTCTTTTGAACTTCTAATTTGATTGATTTCATTTGTGTAGAACTATATCAGTCTTAGTTATATTGCTGATCTTTATCTGAACTAGATGTTAGGTATCAAACCTCTTTAAAATCTAAGTATGATACATATGCATAGACTAAATGGGAGATAAAGTGTCCACTTTACTTGCCAAAAGAAGAGATATAGGTTTTGTAGGAATATGTACAGCTTCATTCGATCAACTTACTATAGTTGGACTGCATATTATTGATCATCATGTAGAAAGGGCTATGAATATTTTGTTAAGATGTTTATACATCAATTATTGTTGTTTGTGTCATCTTTACCTTTTATTCTTCTGACACAAGAATCTGCAACAGAATGGATGAAGCAAGGCAGCCGCTATCGAGAAAGCTGCCGATTTCTTCGGCTCAAATAAATCCGTACAGAATGATCATCATAATTCGACTAGTAGTTCTCGGATTCTTCTTTCAATATCGTATCACACACCCCGTCCCTGATGCGTTTGCACTTTGGCTTGTGTCTGTAATATGTGAGATTTGGTTTGCTGTTTCGTGGATTCTGGATCAGTTCCCGAAATGGATTCCAATTGAAAGGGAAACTTATCTTGATCGATTGTCGCTAAGGTTGGCTAAAGCTGGTGAATTTGAATCCCTGTTATCACAAAATGACTTGTATTTTTATTTTAACACTTCAGTGTATCTTCTGCAGGTATGAGAAGGAAGGCCAACCTTCTCAACTAGCCCCCATTGACATATTTGTCAGTACTGTTGATCCCATGAAGGAACCTCCTTTGGTCACAGCAAATACAGTTCTATCTATACTTGCTGTAGATTACCCAGTTGATAAAGTTTCTTGCTATGTTTCTGATGATGGTGCTGCCATGCTTACATTTGAAGCTTTATCAGAAACATCCGAGTTTGCGAAGAAATGGGTTCCATTTTGTAAAAAATTCAACATTGAGCCAAGAGCACCGGAATGGTACTTCCAACAAAAGATAGATTATTTGAAGGATAAAGTCTTGCCTTCATTTGTAAAGGAGCGAAGAGCAATGAAGGTACTTAGACTGATCCTCGTTCATTTACTATTATTATTCACAACATTCCTCTGTTACTTAATTTGAAGCTTGAATTGTGATTACTTTGAAGAGAGAGTATGAGGAGTTCAAAGTACGGATCAACGCTTTGGTCGCCAAAGCTCAAAAGGTTCCTGAGGAGGGGTGGACGATGCAGGATGGAACACCATGGCCGGGAAACAATGTTCGCGATCATCCTGGAATGATTCAGGTGTGAAGTCCCCCTCCATGTTCAACCTTTTTTTTTATTCAGACTAATTTGGTTTCATTATGGTTGTATATTTAATCAAGTTCATATGCTTTTCGAATTTTCAGGTCTTTTTGGGACAAAGCGGCGGGCATGACATGGATGGAAATGAATTGCCACGATTGGTTTATGTATCGAGAGAGAAGAGACCTGGATTCAATCACCACAAAAAGGCCGGTGCCATGAATGCTCTGGTAATGAATAGGTTTTATTCATTCCACTTTTTGATTAAGAATCTGATTTCATAATGATGAATCAGTAAGATACTGTTTTCTGATATGCTACAGGTTAGAGTGTCAGCTGTGCTGACAAATTCCCCTTATTTGTTGAACTTGGATTGTGACCACTACTTCAATAATAGTAAGGCAATCAGAGAAGCAATGTGCTTTATGATGGATCCGCTTGTTGGCAAGAAAGTCTGCTATGTGCAATTTCCACAGAGGTTTGACGGGATCGACCGTCACGATCGATATGCTAATCGGAACATAGTCTTCTTTGATGTAAGCATGATTATCAAGTTATTATTGTGGAAATTTGCATGGTTGCCATCAGTTTTTAGCTGACCTGAAAATCTCTGTTATAGATCAATATGAAAGGCCTTGATGGCATTCAAGGGCCGATTTATGTTGGAACTGGATGTGTGTTTCGGCGGCTGTCTCTCTATGGATATGATGCTCCTAAATCAAAGAAGCCACCCTCGAGGACTTGCAATTGCTTGCCAAAGTGGTGGTGTTGTTGTTGTTGCTGCTCTGGGAGGCCCAAAATGAAGAAGAAGAATGCGAAAACTAAGCAGGAAAAGAAAAGGCTGTCTAGGAGGGGGGAGAATGGGGCTCCTGTATTTGCTTTAGAGGGTATAGAAGAGGGATTAGAAGGTAAATCTTCAAATTTGTATAGGAATAATTTTGTGTTGTATATCAATTTATTTTCTTTTGCTGTAGATGAGTGCATGTGATTTACTGTAGATCAATTATGATTATGCATTCAACGGTATCCTCCCATCCTCCCCGACCCCCTTCCCTTCTTCCTGCCAATGCTAAATCAAGTTCTTAACTCCGTAACATAGGAATGAATGAATTCAAGATAAAAGATGTGGTTAATTGACAGTATGCAAACGGTGTAAGAAGAGAAACAAAGCCACATCAAATTTATGAAATTTTGCTAAGAAGTTCAAGAACAAATTCACCATCGAAAGATGTACAAATGTGGTGAATCACCAAAGATTTCCCTTTTTTAATGATTAGTGGAAAAGAGAGGCACAAGCTTTACCCATTCAATGTCTCCTCACGTTTAAAAAAAAAAATCAATGACTCCTATCCTAACAAGCTTTTCTATACTCTACTTTTCTAGTCTTTTATATAAAAGAGAAGTTATGTTGTTTAATCATCAATACTGCTAAAATCATGCAGGGATTGAAAGTGAAAAGGCAACAGTCATGCCTGAGCATAAATTAGAGAAGAAATTCGGCCAGTCTCCGGTTTTTGTTGCATCGACTCTACTTGAAAATGGGGGCACATTGAAAAGTGCATCTCCAGCATCACTCTTGAAGGAGGCTATCCATGTTATTAGTTGCAGCTATGAAGATAAAACAGATTGGGGAAAAGAGGTACAGATTCATTCTTTAGAACATGATTATCATTGTAAAGCTTTTCACATAAGTGACCTGCCCTTTAAAACGGTTGTATTTTGGCCTCCTGACATGAATTTAATTCTCAATATAGGTTGGATGGATCTATGGTTCTGTCACAGAAGATATCTTGACGGGTTTCAAGATGCATTGTCACGGATGGCGATCAATTTACTGCATACCTGATAGGCCTGCATTCAAAGGGTCTGCACCGCTCAATCTCTCGGACCGTCTTCACCAAGTTCTGCGGTGGGCTCTTGGTTCTGTCGAAATCTTCTTGAGCAGGCATTGCCCATTATGGTACGGATATGGCGGTGGGCTGAAGTGGCTCGAGCGATTTTCTTACATAAATGCTACCGTCTATCCTTTTACATCAATTCCGCTTTTGGCTTACTGTTCATTGCCTGCAGTTTGTTTGCTCAGTGGAAAATTTATCACTCCAGAGGTATGAAATGAGCATAATCATCATCCATTGTTGATTTTTTTTTCCAACTATTTGGGATTGATTTTATGTAACATCGGTCACCAATCATTTCTTGTTTTATAGTTGCCGTGGTGTTAATTTGATTTTATATTTATCATTTTACTGTTATGATTGTCGTTTGATGATTATTAATATATCTTCACTATGATCACAAAATAACTCATATACTCGCTTGAAACTTTCTTGTGCCTTTTGCAGTTGAATAATGTGGCCAGCTTGGTATTTATCTCTCTCTTCATATGCATTTTTGCAACCAGTATTCTGGAGATGAGATGGAGCGGCATCGGCATTGATGACTGGTGGAGAAATGAGCAGTTTTGGGTCATTGGTGGGATTTCTTCACATCTCTTTGCAGTTTTTCAGGGGCTCCTCAAAGTCCTTGCTGGCATCGATACAAACTTCACCGTCACATCGAAAGCAGGAGATGATGAGAAGTTTTCAGAGCTCTACACATTCAAGTGGACAACTCTTCTGATCCCTCCGACGACCTTGCTCGTGGTGAACCTCATTGGCGTCGTTGCCGGAGTGTCGAATGCCATCAACAACGGGTATGAGTCATGGGGACCTCTCTTCGGCAAGCTTTTCTTCTCGTTCTGGGTGATTGTCCACCTGTACCCATTCCTGAAAGGTCTGGTCGGTCGGCAGAACCGGACTCCAACTATCATAATTGTCTGGTCAATTCTTCTCGCATCCATCTTCTCACTTCTGTGGGTGAGGATCGATCCTTTCTTGCCGAAATCTGACGGACCCGTGCTCGAGGAGTGTGGGTTAGACTGCAACTGAGAAGGTGAAGTAACTAGCCGTTGGGATTCAAAAGAAAATGTGGTGAAATTGTGTTAAAAACTGTCGATAGAAACAAGATCATTGTCGAAATTTTTGGTTTTTCGTCTTCGTTTTTCAATAGACGACTTTGGCTTCTCTATCTGGTCAGCCGGAAAAGGAGGCCGGGGCTTCGTTGTGTGTAGTCTGTTCGATGGAAGAAAGTCGCCGGCGGTCAGGGCAGTTGCTTTGATTGATTCTTTATTAGTTTTCAAGGAAGGAGATGGGAGAAGCAGTGGAGGTTTTCTGCTCTGTTGTTCATGTTCTATTACAGTTGATCATCTCTACATTGAATTCTTTGGAATAAAGGCAGATTCTAGTGCTACTGCCTGACATACGTAGTGTATAATTTAATATTCATCTGGACATATAAGTTATTAAGGTCTGTTTATGCATCATTTTGTCTCATTGGTGAGCAGAGAGAGAGAGAGAGAGAGAACAAAATTTCCATTGAGAGGAAGCTGAACTTATTTAGGGATTTTGCCTGCCACTGTAATAATACTGCTGCTTTTTTTTGTACTACTTTAGAAGATACACTGGCTTCTGTATCAATGTTCATTGTGCATCATTCAGGGCTGACATTGAGTCGAGTACGGGCGAATTGTTTCGGGTGAAGTTTGACTTTGAGTAGATTAAAATTTATTTTATTTTGAGTTGAATATTTGAAAAAGAAATATTCAACTTGTGTGGGATTGTGATTTTAGAGGCTAAAAAGTGTAGTTAGTATGAAGTTATTATGTAGGTGTGAAATTTGATTTACTTACGACTCAAAATTAATTCGTCCAAAATCGAAAAGGATACATATTTTGGTATTGAAGACTTTAATGTGCATTTCTAATTAGTAACTTATTATTAGTAATGTGAAATGACTTTCAAATGAACTCGAAAGTGGACTTATAATTGAATAAGTTTTAATTTGTTTGTTTGAGTCGAACACAGAAGTAAAAATCTAGTTTTAACTCGTACTTTAATTGTTTTAGGAATGGAAAATGGAAATTATTTTATAAATTTGAAACCCTCAAATATAATTTTCCTTTTTTTTTTATTTATTGTTTATTGCAACAGTGACAAAGGGAAAAAAGGCCAAAATGAAGGGGAGCCATCTATGTTTGTATCTTTGTGTTAGCTGGCTGATTAGTGATTCCTTTGTTGTAGTGGAAACAACAAAGCTTGAGTTGGGAGGCATTACTCTGGCTCCAATTTAATAAGATTTTTATTTACATTTAGGCTTAATTACTTTCAGGTCCCTCAGGATTGGTGTCACTTATGTGGAGGTCCTAACATTTTAATTTGGGACATTTGGATTTGTTTGTTTCTTTGTTTGTTCTAACCTTGATTGAGGCCGTTTTATGTCGATCCCAAGTGATAGCAAGCATTACTTTATTATTTTCCATTAAGTTTCATTGTAATAAAAAAATAAAAAGTATTTTAAATTAATAAAATTGCCCTCTTCCTCTCTTTCATTCTTATTCATTGGGCTTAAGTCACATGTTACTCAAGTGATCCCTTCAATAATTGTGACAATAACTAATTTTTTATGAAGTCATTCGTCGAATGATTCAGAACACTTTTCGATGATGAGACCAGGAATATTTCCTACGCTAATATCGGGCGATAGCATCCATCTCGTTTACTCATTTAACAATAAACTTTTTAATTACATGTTAGACAAATTTTTCTCTTATACTGCATATTTTCTTCACAAATTTTATACTATAGAGTAAGTTTTTGTAACAAAACTGTGTGGTGTAATATAGAATGATTTACGTGATGTGAAAAAATATCTTTTTTTTTTAACATAGTTCAACAAAAGCATTTAGGATTAACAATAGCGGTGCCAAATTATTTCAATTCCAAACAAAAATCTCTATGCAAGTGGCACTAGAAATCAGGAACCTAGGAGAAATTTACCCTCTTTATTACAGTACTTATTTTTCAAATTATAGTACTTTTTATTAAATATTTCATATTTATTATTGTAGCTTCTTATAGAAGAATGCTGTCGGTGGGTTTTATCTTTTGTCTTGATGCAATTATGAGGAGAGGAAGTCCAACAGTAGCGTTGGGATCTACAAGCGTGCGGATATCGCAAGCATTATTGACCAGCCCTGGCACGTGTGAAAGGCTGGCAATTGTGTTGAAATGCTCTATAATTTAATTACATTTTAAATTAATATTAAGGTAGACAGTAAATATTTTCCTCTAATTTAAAGTTCAACCGAATAAATCATTTGATTTGAGATGTCATTAGATCCTAGGTGTTGTATCTGAATCGTGTTGGCACATCTAGAGCGTATACGTGAAAGCTTATATGGCAAGAGTTCAAGGCAAATTCGGCGATGGATTAAAGACAAAAGGCAATTGCAGAATTGCCGTTAACATGCCGAACTACCCGCGCAATCAAGGCTAGCAATATCAGGCCACGACGCTCACCCACAGCTGTCGCTACCTCAGTCTAGTGGAGTCTGTCACATCAACACGATTCTCAGTGTAAATTCCCACCAGTCGCGCTAATCGAAAGCCCACGTGCCCACGTCACTATCAACAGTCTTTTCAAGGCCGGCAAATATGGGCTCGACGACATGAAGCCAACAATTATAATATTTTGGGCCAAAACCCACTGTACTTTATTATGGCTCATCTATAAATACCTATGAATAGAGCTCTAGAGGAAAAAAAAGATAAATATACTGAGCTTGTATTCTCTGTTTTCTTCTTGTATTAGTCTCTTGACCAAACTCCTTTCTGAGCACTAGTGAAGTCTTTTTTCTGTGACTCTTCGATGGACGTTGGGGAGTCTATCCCAAAATTACCTTAAATTCTTATATTTTTTTGGATATCTCTTGAAGCTTTTACTTTAATATTCTGAACATCGTGATCGTTATTCTTTTGCTCCCTTCATCAGTGCATTACCAGAAATCTAGTATAACACTAGAACTGTTAATTTCTTGAATAAAAAAAATATTTTTGCATTTTTATTTTTTTCTCTTATTTCTCTCGGCATTGCCACCCCCTCCTCGAAGCCTCAAACATGGGGTTCCTAAGAAGGCTAGGTAGAAAGAGATGAGGGACAAGAGAAAAAGAAAAGAAATCAATTTTTATTTTTTTCACATGGACTAAAAATTCAGATTAAATCAGTGTAGGTGATGAGCACCATAGCATGAATAACTGAACCTGAATAGAGCGTGTAAAGGCCACATCATTTTTTTTGGCTTAATGGCAATATTGTGTAATATCTTAAAATAAATAAATTTAAAAAATTACAAGAAGTAAGGTTACATTTCATTCATCTTACAAAGAAGCGGATTAGCCTTCACTGACCCCATCCAGAAAATCAAACATCTGTTGGATAAGATCGTCAGTCAAGTCAAATTCCTCTTCCTTATAAACAGAATTGGAGGCCATTTAAGGAAAGGGATCCACGTCTCCAAGATCGACGGCAGTAATTTTGCCCCCTTGAATGAAGGTGGAAGTCAATCCTTCCCAAGCCCGTCTTATCCCATCTAATCTCTCCTGCCTGTAGGGTAAGCTCGTCTTATAAGCCTTCACAGCTGCCGCAGACCTCTCCGCGACAATGGCCTCCTGATCTCCGGCAACTTTGTCCAGCTTATCTCGCAGGGCTTTATTATCAACCTTCATCGCGCTCATTGCAGACTCACACTGCAAGTTCCTCCTGCAGTTTGACCTATTGATAAATGAACTATTTTAAATTTTTAATTAAATTTCAAGTTACCAGAGTATGACTAATATTATGAAAATTTATTACAGATTTTTATATCAAAAAATCATTATTAATTAAGATGAATTTTAAATTGATCTCTAGTCATACAAAGTTATAGCTAATATAGAAAATATTTAATTTAAATTATAAATTTATAATTTAATTTAGAATTGGATAGTTATATATTAAAATTTTATTTTAATTTAATAATGATAATTATTATATATAAGTATATTTATATATAGAAGAGCTCTCTCTTTCTGCGTACCCTTTCACTCTGTCGTTCCCTCTCTCCTCTCTCTTTCTATCTCTATTCTCTCTTCATTTCTTTCTTTTTCGTCCAAGAAAGCAACTACCTGAAACTCAAATTTTGCTAAAAAATTCGTGAATTGTCATTATTTTTGGCAAAGTTGATTCAGAAAAATTCAATTTAAATTTTATAGTGAGTTTTCATCTTTGCACTTAATATTATTGTTTCTTTGATTCCGAATGGTCGATTCTTGTCGTAAATTTTTATTTAAGAATTGTATAAATTATGCAGAGATTAACGCTTTAATTATTTGAAAGATTATTCAATAATTAAAGTTATTTGATTAAATATATTTTGATGATTAGAGCTATGATTATTTATTTGGAATGATTATATTATTTGGATGTTTCTCCAAAAATTATATAAATAGTAAGTATCACCTCATCTAATCGTTATGCCATCAAAATCCTAGACAAAGAATAAGTGGGTGCGACATATAGTCTTTTACCACCTTATAAAAGAAGTATGGCCCAAAACTAGACACATCATCAGCAGCTTTCTAAAAGTTAGAACAATGCATAGATAGATCACAATTCGGAGCAGTAAAATGGGTCAACAAAGAGTCGAGTTTTATAAAATTATATATGTTTCATGTAGCGTAAATAGTGCAGCGGCTTTACATTAAGTAATTTTTGTTGGATGACTTGTAATTGTGCTATCTTAGTTTAACGCTATATGACAATGCTAAGTTTCGAAGAAAAAGAGTCAAGTTTTGGTTGAATTCAAATATGCACAATTGTCACAACTATCATAAGTAAAATGCAAAATATAATGCAAATCCATGGGTTACCTCTGTAAAAGGCAAACTATGCTGTTCATCTGATTGTATAGAATGCCAACAGAACAGAAGATCCTGAAAATGCCAGTCAATTTGGTAGAAAAGGAGCAGCTCACCAGGCTTATATTCGGCTCGAAACCTTATTCCGATAAATTAGTGTTTCTGGTCATGGATGATAAACTGAGGAACTGATTTGTTGCCAAAGCTCTACAAGACAGTAATGAAAAATTAGAAAGGAAAATAAGCTGTTTAGATGGCTGCAATTCATCCCTTCCATATTTCAACATAAAATGCATCCTGTGAAGAGGCGATGTTGTTACCTGCAAGTGACGTTTATGCACTCCCTGTCGAGTAGACCAATCAAGAATCCCCTACCTCGCCCACCGGCATTATCCGAGACCACAGGAAGCTTGTCGAACCCATGGAAATTCATGAGTCTTTCGGCAGCAGCAAGAGTCATAGTTGGTGCAGCAGTCCACAAGGGTTTCTTGCTCCCCCCACGTTGACAGATATCAGAAACAAGAAGTTCGACTGCCTGCACAAAAAAATGATAGGATGAGAGATGTGTTCAAAAATGATAAGAGGGTTTTCTGGGATAAGAAGATAATAATCATGGAAGGCAAAAGAAGGCATGCTTCTTATGAAGTTATTTGTTTCAAGACATTACAGGTCCCGTTTTAGTACAAATACAATTGAAAAATGTTTCTTTATACCGTTTAAGCATCTAGTAGTATGGAAGATTATAAAATCATCCCATCAGATAAGTTCATAGGATATTACGGTGTGGCCATTCATCTTGTAGGAGTTTTTGATCAATCAAAAGGTACTAGGATCCTTTAGTTCAATTTTATTGTGATGTTATGTCATATTATTTAGAAAAAATAATTATTTAATTTGATAATATGTTTCAATAGCAATGTAAAAGATTACAAAAATGTCATTCTAACGTGACATTTAGATGTCACCTCCCGGGGGACTATGAATTAATGACGACAGAGATGATAGAAATAATAAACTTAATTCAAAATAGAGTGAACCGAAGAGGTATTCTCAATTCAAGTATAAAAATCCCCATTAATTGAAGGAAGTTGGAGTTATTCTAGTACTCAAGATAAAAGGGAACTGCAAATAAATTAAGCCATGGTGGTGAGAAACGGAAAAAAAAAAAGAATGTAAGGGTGAATAGAGTGACCCTCCAAAAAAGGTGTAGCCAAGTGTTGGCAACAAAAAAAACTCTTTCTTGCATCTGAGTTATTTAAAAGCTACTTTTTTCTTTATCTTCTCCGTGTACATTCTAAAAGTAGGCAAGAAGCTCACCCCATCACTAACAAGTATTTAGACTTTCTATTAGGAAGTTTGAAGTTGAAAGAAGTAAGCTTAACTGAAGTTTATCTTCAACAATTGGTAATCGAGCCACAAAGTTTGAAGATGGCGAACAACATGATCCCCATTCCCACATTGGCGAAGTACTATAATAACTGGAGTCTTCAAATGAAGGCATTGTTTGGGAGCCAAGATATATGGGATACAGTAGCAAATGGGTATGAACCACTTGATGGTGCCGAGTTGATAGCTGTTGACGTAGGATGTAGGGGATCCCAAGGAACACCGAAAAAGAAAGAGAGTTCCGAGAGACGGCGGCGCGCAGAGGTATAAGCCTGATGGTTAAGGCTTAAAAGGAGAGAGGGAGAGAGAGAGTCTGGAGCATCCAGAAGAACACACAGAGATTTAAGGTGGTTCAGGGAGAAAATCCCCTACGTCCACCGGGCGATCAGCGAAGAAGGTTTTCTGATGGAAGAAAGTAGCCGCAAAGGCTAATACAGTGCTTCTGAAAGAGAAAGGAAAGAAGAGAGAGAGCTCCTCAGTTGGAGCTCTGATACAGTGAGGGTGGAAGAGTCTGGGAAATTGCCTGCACCCTGGATGTTCCTTTGATTTCTGATCTTTTGTCCTCTCTCCGATTCATCTTCTTTTGCCTGGAAACTGTTCCAGGGTATTTGTAGGCGATGGAGTGCATAGCTTCGTCCTGGTTTTCCGGAGGAAAGGAGGTGGACAAGCTCTGGGTTCGCGCCGCTTGTTGGCCGCCGGAGGGGCTGAAAGCCGCGAAAGGAGGATGATATCTTTTAATATTGGTACTTCTTCTGGGGATCTGTGATGGCTGAAGCATGCGGATCCTTGGTTTGTGGGTCTGAAAAAAAATGCTTTGTACGGGGAACGACGCGGTTGGGTCAAGCTGATTGTGACAAGCACCGCTTTGTAACCTCGTGCCTGACGTTATCAAGGATGATCCTGGCTCGTCGTGGACGAGGCTAGGTGAACCCTCGTGGCCGGGGTTAGACCCAGTCAAGAACCTGCAAGAACAGAGGAGTTAGCAAATGAATGAAAGTAACTGAAGGCCAGCCAGACGCCACGTGTACGGCCGGGATGCAGCGCAGGATCCATGTGTTAACAATAGCAAATGAAAGAACTGCATTGGCTAATGCGAGAAAGAAAAACAAGAAAGCACTTTTCTTTATCCATCAGGAACTAGATGAACGAGTAAAAAAGGTTCGGCTGCAAACGTTGAGATGGGAGTTCGAATTTGTCCGAATGAAGGAGACTGAGGAAATGGGGACTATCTTGTTCGTGTTCAAACTATTGTAAATCAAATGAATAGGAATGGCAAAACAATGATTAGCAATAGAGTTGTAGAGAAAATTTTACACTCTCCGAACCCAAGGTTCAATTTTGCCGTGACGACCATAGAAAATCGAAGGACCTAGAGAAGATGAAGATTGAAGAGTTGATGGAGTCACTTCAGGCCCACGAGCAAAGCATGAAGAAGAGAAGTAAAGAACCATTAGAGCAAGGTTTGAAAACTAGCCTTAATCTTTCAATGCAGGAAAAGAAAGAAGAGACGAGCGACCAAAAGAACCATAGCAGAGGCTGAGGTCATGGAAGCTACGGCAGTTGTGGTCATACTTGGGAAACGTTGGCCAAGATGAGAAAGTAAACCAAAATAGGGGCGGTGGTACTCAGAAAGGGAAGAAACACAAAATCAATATTAAATGCTACAACTACAACAAGTTTGGACACTATGCATTGAGTGCTGGTTGGGTCAACCTCAGCAGCAGGCAAATCAGATAGTAAACCATGCAAATGATCAAAATCTACTTATGTTGGTGAGCAAGGATGGAGATGCATCAAGAAAAGATATGTGGTACCTCGACTCAGGCGTCAGTAACCACAAGACAGGATACAAAGAACTGATTGCAAACCTAGATGAGAAGGTCAATGGCTCCATTACGTTTGGAGACAATTCGAAGGCTCAAGTGAAAGGCATGCGAAAGGTTCTGATGAAGTCGAAAGATGGGAGGAACGATGTATCACACTAATGGACTGATGCATCACACTAATGAAGGGAGGCCTCACTGTTGCATGTGTGCCTATGGGCCCGAACTGAATGTTTTGTCTGAACGTGAATCATACAAGCATGAGATGTCTAGCAGCATGTGTGAAGGATGACACTTGGCACCTAAGGTATGGTCATCTAAATCTTGGATCACTGAAATTGCTTTCAAACAGGAAAGTGGTGAACGGACTACGTCACATCCATGAGGTGAATGAAGTGTGTGAAGAATGTGTTCTGGGAAAACAATCCAGAAGATCATTTCCACAGGAAACAAGCAACAGAGCAAGTAGAGTACTAGAACTAGTGTACACAGATGTATGTGTTCAATCACATCATTAACTTATGGAGGAAAGAGGTACTTTCTTACTCTAATAGACGACCTTAGTACAGAAACTTGGGTTTACTTTGTTGAAAGAAAAAGATCAGACGCATTTGAATGTTTTAAGCAATTTAAGGCTCTAGTTGAAAGTCAAACAGAAGAAAGAATTAAAACTCTTAGATAAGACAGAGGAGGAGAGTTAAACTCAAATGAATTTCTAAACTATTATAAAAGCTTGGAGACAGCTGACTGCACTGCACCCCCCAACAGTAAAACAGCGTTGCAGAGAAAGAATAGGATAATAATCCACGTGTAGAAGTATGCTGAAAACAAAGGAAAAAATTTTGGGGAGAAGCAATTAAGTGTGCAGTTTACATACTCAACCGATGTCCGACGAAAGGCTTAGATGGAATTATACCACAGGAAGCTCGGACAAGATTCAAACCAACGGTAAATCACTTAAGAATATTTTGGCTGTGTTGCATATTCCCCTAGTACTCACCCCAGCAGAAAAAAGTTGGATGATAAAACAGTGGTCTGCATCTTTCTCTGGTATGATCAATGATCGAAGGTTTATAGGCTCTATGAACCGAAGGAAGGAAGAATAATCATAAGTAGAGATGTTACTTTGAAGGAGGAAGGAATGATGAACCTGAACACACATCAGGTGGAGCAGCATGAAGAACAAATGAATGAAGACAAGCAACCTTCACTCTCTGGGAGAGCCAGCACAAGCACAAGTGAGGAAGGAATGATGGAGGGCAGTTCTGCCAGAAAAATGAGAACACTACAAGATCTATATGAGGTAACTGTAACTATGAACTTGGTTTGCCTATATCCTAACGAGGACATGGTGACCTATAAGGAAGCAGTAAAAGACCCAAAATGGAGGAAAGAGTCGATTACGAAGAAGCATTAGCGCCTGTAGCTAGTATGGAAACCACAAGATTACTGCTTGCTATTGCCACTCAGAAAAAAGTGGATAGTCTACCAAATGGATGTCAAATCAACCTTCCTAAATGGTTATTTAGAGGAGGAAGCATGCATCGAGCAGCCGCAAGGACTCTGAAGAAAGGATGGATAAATAAGGTTCTTCAACTGAGGAAAACACAGCATGGGCTAAAATGAGCATGGAATACAACAATAGATGAATATTTTAAACAAAAAAAATTTAAACAGTGCCCATATGAAACAACTATGTATGTAAAAGAACTTACCGAAAACATTATGTATGTTCCCCTGTATGTGGATAATTTGATAATTGCAGGGAGCTCTAAAAAAATGATGACTCAGAAAATCAAGCAGGAAATGAAGAATTTAAAATGGCTGACTATGGGGCTATGACATACTTCCTTGGGTTTGAAGTAAAGCAAGGTGATGAATAAATCTTCATCAAACAAGAAAGCTATACTAGATAAATGCTGAAAAAATACATGGAGGAATGTAACCTAGTCAACACACGAGTGGAAACGGCTTTAAAGCTGTCCAGAGAAGGAGAAGGAAAGCCTGTTGACCCAATTTTGTATAAAAGCTGGGTGGGAAGTTTGCGATACCTAACCTGCACAAGGCCAAATATTCTCTACAGAGTCTAACTCATCAGCAGGTACATGGAGACATCGAAGGAAAGCCACTGGAAAACAACTAAGAGAATACTTCATTATATAAATGGGACCATCTCATATGATCTCTTTTACACTAACTCTGAAATGTTTAGACTTATAGGTTATACTGATAGTAATTGGGAAGGTGACGCAGATGATAGGAAGAGTACAAGGCCAAACATTCTCTACAAAGTTGGACTCGTCAGCAGATACATAGAGAAGTCGAAGAAAAGCCACTGGAAAGCAGCCAAGAGGATACTTCATTATATAAAAGGAACCATCTCATATGGTCTCTTTTACATTAACTCTAAAATGTTTAGACATGCAGGTTATACTAATAGTAACTGGGGACACAACGCAGATGATAGGAAGAGTGCATCCAATTTTTGTACTTTATACAAATGGAACCACATTCTTGTAGATGTCGAAGAAACAGGCCATAGTTACACTGTCCACTTGTGAAACTGAGGATGTTGCAGCTTCAACCTATGTAAGCCATGCTATGTGGCTTAGGAAATTACTTGTTGAAATTGGAGTAGAACAGGAAGGACCCACAAAGATATTCCTAGATAACAAGTCAACAATCGCACTTGATAAAAACCCTGTGTACCACCAGAAAAGTAAACATATTGATGTTCATTACCATTCCATAAGAGATCATGTGAACAAGAAGCAAGTGGAGCTAGTCTACGTCAAGTCACAAGATCAACATGTGGATATCTTTACCAAGGCATTGGGAGCTGAGTTATTCAAGAAGCTGCAAAATCTACTTGGAATTATATCAAGAGGTGAATTAATTTTAAGAGGTGATGATGGAAATAATAAACTTAATTCAAAAGGGAGTGAATCGAAGAGGCGCTGGCAATGAACTAAAGAGGAATTCTTGGTTCAAGTAAAAAAAAAAAACCATTAATTGAAGGAAGCTGGAGTTATTCTAGAACTCAAGATAATATAAATAACAGGCACTACAAATAAATTAAAGCACGGCGACGAGAAAAGACAAAAAAGAAGTGTAAAGATGAAAAGAGTGATCCTCCCAAGAAGGTGTAGCCAAATGTCGGCAACAAAAAAAATCTTTCTTGTATTTGAGGCATTTAAAAGTTATTTTCTTCCTTATTTATCTTCTCTGCGTACATTCTAAAAGTGAGAAGCACACCCCATCACTAACAAGTATTTAGACCTCTTGTTAGGAAGTTTGAAGTTGAAAAAAGTAAGCTTAACTGAAGTTTATCTCCAACACAAGAACCAGAAAAAGTTGGAATAAGGGAAAGAATAGGATTGGTCGGAGAAATTGGAGGCTAGGATTACAAGGGTAAATTCTTTTAGAATTATTAACACTTAATGACATTAAACCCAACAAATAATAATTGGTAAATAAAATTGATATTAAAACAGACATGACAAGAAACTATAAGAAATGACCTTGTACGCTTAGAGCTAAATGAGAAACTGTTATTTGATGGAGTGCAATGAAAACAAATGATTCATGTAGCTAGACCAACGTAGTGGGATAATCACTTGATTGTAGTAGTAATTGTTGTAACCTCTTTAATTGCATAAAAGCAAACACTTAGTTATTATAAATCTATTGGTGGGGACACAAATTCATCAGACAGTCGATTTATCCAAGTAGTGTTTAAGCTTGATGTCCAAGATCTCATTATATGGTGTCGATTTGGATGGACAGATAAACCTAAGCAGATTTGATAGCAGACATAATTGGTAGCTAATTACTTGAATTGAAAAATTCTCATTCAACTTAGATGATTGATTTGAATAAAAATCTTTCAAATTTTGGGCTCATTTTATTTGTCCTGTTTCATTTTTAGACAAACATTTGGAATGTTTATTTGCTTTCTTTTTTTCCTTTTATTTCCATATTTTAAATGTAATGGATCCTATATAAAGGCATGAACTATTCCAATTTGTTTTGATCCTAGAATGAAAATATTTTTAAGTTAATGCTGTGTATTATATCTCGGCGAAGGGAAAGGTTAAAGACTTAGGTGAAAATCCTAAATATCTTAAATAAATCTAAGATATTTTTCTCAACTCTTCTTCTTAACTCAATTGCTTGAATCAGCTCAATCTCAAGGTCTTATTAGATACAAGCCTCTCTATGCAAATTCTCTATTTGCTCCTGTTCGACACAGCTCACGCTGCATGCGCGACCTCTTTTCATGCGCTATGGCTGTCGATTCTACCACACTGGGTCTAAGTCGCCGCCTCATCATCGCTCGCCACACTTCTGCCACCAACTCTCAATTCGCTCCGCCCTCCTTCCAGCTATCCCACTCTATTCAACTTTGCAGCCAAGGTCATTTGCGATCTCTCTGACCAACGGAGACTGCTATCCACTCTAATGGTCTCCCTGCAAGCGATCCCTTGTCTCTTTGCTGATCTCTTGTAGTCGCGGTTTAGAATTCATTGTTATAAGTACTGTCTCAAATATCTTTTGACATGATTCCTGCCATTGAGATTGCTTAATTTACTCGCATGTGAATCTACTAATATTGTGAGAGATAATTGCTATTGGGATAAATTTGTGAGATTCTATTTTTCTGCATATCTTAGTTTTGATTAGTTGAAGTAGTACCATCTCAGATTGCATGTTTAATCATCTACATATTATTCGACCTTGTTTTTTTATATATATTTTAAAATCAATTTGCATGCGAGATTGAATTTTTTTTAATCATTACATGATTATCACTAATAGATATTCCTGGTGATTTTTATGCTCGCTTATTATTTTATCTAATGATTTATGAGCTAAGATGGCATTCACATATTGTTCTGCATTACCTATTCAGCAAGAGAGATATTTTAGTTCTTTTTCTGGCTAAGCAAATGGTTAAATTTGAAGTATGGGCTTCAAATCATGTCGTCAAGCCAAATAAGCTCCTTCTTCATGCCACACAGAAATATAAACTCATTTGCATGCTATACTTGACAATTAGTTCAAGGACATCCTTTGTAGAATTTCATAATTCTGACATGTCCACATAATAATCTCCATTATACACTCTTATCACGTCACAAATGTATAATAGGCAGACAACATGGGACATCGGCCTTATGCAATATGATATATCACTGCAGCATTTTTGAAAAATCACCTATACCTATTTTTCAATTACATCCTCCAATTAGTTAGAGGCCAATAATAATCTTGATCATAAACCAATCTCCCAACTATGGTCGATCATCCCGAAACTAATCCTACTTATGTCAACAATAAGCCTTAATCCCCAGTTGGTGTTCAAATACATGTACTTCTCTTCTCTATTCAATTCTGCATGAGAGATAATGTGAGCTACTTCAAGAAATTTTATAATATTGGAAAAGTAAAATGGGATCCAAACTTACTTTGGTTTTTGTAACATAAGCCTGCGTGGATCTGCTATAGTCTTGGATGTCTTCAAGCAACAACTGTCCGACAAGGAAATTACTGCTATCTGTTACAAGTGAACAAGACTGCTTTTCTTCAAGCATGATTTTAATGACATCACTGATTTTGTCGTTCATCTGGACAGTTATATATTTAGTTCTCATGGCATGTGAAACAGTAAGCTTCTCAGCCCAATCACTCGTTGAAACACCATGATCATATACACATAATGAGCTCTCAAGCTCACATAATTCATCAGATTGCTGAACTTCCTGAGCAATGGTTGAATAATAGAATTCGTAGGATCGGTTTGGTGAAGCTCCAAGCCCATTACTACCACCATCTAGCTCATCTGATTCGTCTTCAGACTTTCTCTTTTTGTTTTGATTAGAGGCAATCCAGGAAGACAGTCCCACAGCTCCAAGTAAGGGCAGGACTATGCGGTAGTCCTGTGTAAGCTCAAACAACAGTAGAACTGATGTCAAAGGTACCTGGCATACACCAGCAAGGGTCGCAGCCATTCCCACCTGACATAAAAGAATTTAAATTTGCTAATAAAGAGCAACTGTTACCAATTTGATGTAGAAGGAGATTTAATGGGTCTATATGAGAGTGAAAATCAACCAGCCTATAATCACAACGTCCTGGTTAATGTTATTTTGAAAAATAGAAAACCTAAGATGCTCAGGCAGTAAAGACAATGTGAATGCAACATCCTATACGCTCAAAAATCAGCAGAAAACCAGGTATACGCTAAGGATTAGTTTGAGTTGCATTAGAATGGAGAGAGAAATAAAAATATATCACTGTTATTATGGGAAATAAAGTAATTTGATATTGAGATTTGTGTTGGATGTAAAATAAAATTGAATTTTTTTACTAAAGGCTACGTAGAATGCGAAATAAAATTGATTTTTAAATTTGAAATTTGTGTTAAATGTAAAATAAAATTATTGAAATTATCATAAATTTAAAATATCAACAAAACAATACCTCAAAAAAGACGTAACCAAACAAAGCCTTAATGTTGAAATATATGTAAGCTAAGAAAAAAAACAGTGAGAATGACTTTAGAATGATAAAGGCTAGTTTAATAGACAAGGAGGGTTTGTCCAATCATCAATGAAGTTACATATTATGATCCAACAAGCCAAAAGGTAATAGGAAAACACATTATAAAATGTCTAACTTCTACACAAATTTTAAACTTCTACTAAAGTAAGACTTTTATCAGAACAATTACCAGACCATATGCTTGAGGCGAAGCGACATCCAAGATAGGTACGTTAAACAATGCATCAGGTCCAGAAAATGTAGAGCCCACAAACTTCCCATATGCCATGCCTGTAGCAGCTCCAATGAAAAGAGATGGAGCATAATATCCTCCTACCAGTCCTGAAGCACGACTTATAGATGTTGCTACTATTTTCACCACAACCAACTGCAACAAAACACCAGCCGGGAGACCATTTACAAAAGGACGTGATTCCAGCAAAATGTCAACATTCTGAAATCCCCAGTAAAGAACTTCAGGATAGGCTAAGGCAATCAGTCCAACTGTTAGGCCACCAAAAGCAGGAAATATAACTGTCGGAATTCCAATAGCCTTGCGAAAATTGTCAGCTGCCTTCAGAGCAAATGATGTGCTCTGAGATAAGGTCAACGACACAAATCCACACAGGACACCCAGCAAAAGATACAAAGGAAGTTCTGAAAACGTATTCAACCTTATAAATAACCACAGATTGCGTTAATTTCTTTCGCATAGCATGTCAAAATAATTAATGGAACATATCAATGAAGATTAAGAGTCAACAGTTCTGAAAATTTTAAAGATACTCTACAGTAAGCACATCGAGGAAAACTTTAGGATTAAAGACGAATGTTTTTCATAGTTTAGAAACAATAAGTATGTTAACCTATTCAAATTATCATAAACAAGACTACCATAGAAAAGGCATGCAAATTTAGCATCTTCCTTCTTTGACGAAGGGAGGAAACTTACCACTCGAAGAACGAAAATCATAATCTGGAACGGTGAAAGTCGGATTGGAACCAAGGCCCACTTCTGAAACAATGGATGCAATAACGGAGCTTAATATGACCATTGAAGTCGAATTTGTTAAGGATGAGAGTGAATCTGGAGATGGCCAAAGGACTGATTCAACAGCAAAAAAGCATCCAGATACAGCAGCATTAAATCCTATGATAAAGATAATACCGTAAGTCATTTTTATGGTGGCAGATTACAAGATAATATAAAGCTTAAAGCAAACAAACAAACCTGCTAACAACTAATGTAAAAGTAAAATAGTAAGTGAAATGAACCTTTGGTGACTAGTGCTTAAAATTAAACTCACACTAGATAAATCACACACTTGAAAACCCAACAATATCCGTGCTGGGGGGGCTGAATATCAAGACTACCATGGTTAGCTTGTATAAGCATATCATATTTCAAGGGACCTTCCAATTCATACAAGTGATATTATTCATCGTCCATAACAATGAAAGCATTTTTGACATGTAACTATCAAATATAGCAATACATTACTACATCTGCAATTATCTATAATATCTGTTCAACATAGTAAAAAACTACGTGACATAAATAGTGTCATATTTATTGTACACGCAATTAAAGATACGAATATCTGCTAGGTCACATTAATTACTTGTAAAGTTAATTTTGACATTTAACTAATGAGAGTATATTGTATTATTCCATTCAAAGGAAAACAATGATATATATTACTAAATTAATGAAGTATCCTAATTTTTAAGCATGCATGTAAGCACAACCTGATGAGATTCCAGCTGCTGATCCAGCAGCAACAATGGATAAATTCTTTCCACCAATCCACCTGAATGCATGACCAACACCCTTGGCTATTGATGAGCCAATCTCCACGCTTGGACCCTCAGGTCCCAATGAATTTCCAGTCCCAAGAGTGAAAGAAGCTGCTATTGCCTTGACAAACGAACTGAGAACATCTTTTATATTTGAATTCCTATTTCTCCCAGATGAACTTTCCAGATAACCACGGAAGCTGTTTAACATGCCGACAAGTAAGCCTCCACAAGTGGGTACAAGTACAACTCTCTGCCAAATTTCCTCAAGAGGTTCCTCCCTCAGCCATGATGTTCCTCGAGAAGGTATACCATCCCAAAAAAACTCACGTATTTCATGAACCTACAAATTTAGCAGAAAATGATCATTATTAGCTAACATCTCTAAATGAAAAGATAACTTTGACAGCAAATGCACAAAATAGGTAATTATATCTAAGTTGTATGAACCTGAATATCACTTAATTGAGGTGATGTTAAGATCAATGAGATCAGCACTCATAAAAATCCAACTGACATATTGATAAAGTCTCTTTCAATTGTCAAATTTCAGCTGCTCAAATTAGATTCCATCTACCAATGATATTTGGGTGTTCTTAGGGATGCATGCGAGCAAAGGTTATTTCAGATTCACAAAGGAGTGAATCAAGTTAAGGCGGAGATTTGTTATGTTAAACTTGAATTCTTCGAAAACAATACTTAACCACCTTTTGAGAAGTTCCTTCAATACCAACTAATTGAAGGTTTAAGATTTTGATAACGCTTTAAATATTGACCATCAGAAGACTTTTTGACTTCCTAGAGATTTTCGGGAAGACTATTCAAAGAAAAGTGCAATGGTATTAGACGTCCAAGTTCGAAAAAAAAATTAGCTAAAAAATGGAGTCAAACATCATTATCCAAAAACTGATCTTTTAGGTGGTCTCGTAAATGTTTCAAACTTTAAAGTCCAAATCTATGTCAAGGTCCTTTCGACTTTTGAGAGTGAAATGTTAGAAGAATGTGACAAAACACAATAGTGATAGTCGCATTAGGGTTGCCGTTCAATAATCACATGTAATGAGCCCTAAAACCTTCACAATATGAATGGTTGTTAGGGCTTATTATTTGTTGCAGAAAAATACTCATCATCAATTCTGACTGCATCTTCTTTGAAGAGAACGCCGACGCCAAACAGGTTATTCATCTCTACAAATGATTACCGAACATAATCGAGGGGCAAGCCTCAAACCCCCGAAAGTGAGGAAACATGGAACAGACTGGAAAAGGGAAAGAATATGCAATAGTTAAAGCAGAATGAACAAGGAGGATCGGAGAATGCTAACAGCTTCATTGAAGAGAACGACCCCGACGCCGGTGAGGAGGCCGACAAGGCAAGAAGCAAGCGTGATCAAATCCTTGGCGGGTAGCGATTCTTCTATAGCGGCGGCTACCCCAGATCCGGCATCTTGCGGTGGCCCTGCTGCATCTTCTCTTCCGCTAGCTCCGAGTTCTGCGCCGCGATTCCTCGATTCCTCATCTCCTTCCACTGCGTCAGCCGTTCCTTCCCTTCGTCTAGCACTCCTGGCAGTGACTGCGCCACTACTGGGTGGGGAATTTGAGTTTGAGGCCGATAGAGTGGAAGACGAAGAGAAAGGGAAGAGGATTGATCCTCTTCTACGGCGGCTGGCGGGACGGCAATGGGCGACGAGGATTTTGGAGGAGGCGCTCCAGCTGTAATGGTCATGGCTTATACCGAGAGCCGATTCCGGAGACGAAGCGCAGCAAATGCGGCTGCCGCTGCAGTACCCGCCCGCCGCAGAAACCATGGATCTCGATTTCTTCTACCCGTTGAAGGGGCAAAAGCAGATCGACAATATCACCATGATTTTTCGAAAGCACGTAAATGCAAAGGAAAAAAAAAAGAAAAGGAAGATAATTAACCGGTGATCGGATGGAAGACGATGTACGCGGAAGAGCGGGGAACGCAGCACCGGATAGGCTGGTTGCAACTTGCAAATTGCATCCAGGCCTTTATTGCAAATTAGTTATAATTTTTTAAAAAAAAATTTATTGCAGTATATGAGATTATAAAAATGCAACAATTTTAATTTTTTTTTAAAAACCTAATTAGTTTCATTATTTTTTTTATTAAAAATATAAAAATTTAATTATTTTTAACTAATTTAAATCATTTATATATTTTAAAGAATCATTACACCACTCTATTTTTACTATTTTTAAAAATTTAAAATTTAATTTCATATTTTTTTCTTTTTCAGTAATAAAAATATAAAAATAAAAAGTATTAATATTAATATTTTAAAATTATATTCTAAAAAATCATAAAATTAACAAATGAAAATAACCTTACAACATATTAGCAAAAGATTAACAATTAAATTTTAATTGGGACCAAAACCATAAAATTTTTGCAATTTCAGATGCTCAAATTGAAGTTTTTAAAAATAAAACTAATTTACAATATTTATCTAATCCTAGGGCCCTGGATGCAATTTACCCAAATTTAAAAACTAAGATTATAATAACACTACAAAATATTTAAATTTATTTTTAATACTTAAATATATATATATATATATATTTAAATTTTAAAATAATAATTTAATAGTAAAATATAATTAAAAAAATATTAATTCAATGTTATCAGAATATTATGTTATATAATATAAATGTCACGATATTTAAATATTATTTTTAAATAATAATTTTATTTTTTTTAAAAATTATTTATAAATATTATTTAATTAAATAATTATTATTTTTAAATAATATAACTTGAACCAAATATCTTTAAGTTTGTTCATATGAAAATATTTTAGACTAAAAAAATTTAGATGATATAATTTAGTTCTTATAAATCAACATAAAATCAAAAAGTATGTGAGTGGCTCAATTGAAATTACCTCTTTTAAAAATTACACTTTTGTAGCCCTAGTTAGAGGAGCTAGGGCGACACATTCCAATTGTCATCTCCGATCTACATGTTCCAGCTCCTTCCTAAATATTTGGCCTTCGCCATCATCAGTTTACAGTTCTATTCATCTACACTCACTTATACTTCTCCCCTCACTTATAAACAAATCTCTTCAGATCTATTATCGTGATTTCCTTCAACCTCCACTCATTGATCCCTCACTGTTCGCCAGTCGCCGTTGATCGCCCCCTGCCACTCCTCTCTCCCATGAACTTCCGCTTATTTTTTTCATTCTAAAAAATAAGCGTATAAATATTAATATTTTAAAATTATATTTTAAAAAATTAATAATTTAAAATAATCTAATAGTATGATAGTAAAAAATTAATAATTATATTTTAATTGAGATCAAACAACAAAACTTTTACAACCTTAGGGAACCAACTCAAGTGGGACATCTTGACTTCAATAAATTCACCTCAGCTCGGCCAACCCGACTCTACTAGACTTGGCCAAGTCCACTCGACTCAGCTAGGCCAACTTGGCCCAACTCAATAGAGCCAACTCGACTCGACACAATCAGTCAATTCGACTCGCCTCAATTTGTTTGAGTCAACTTGGCCAACCAAACTCCACTTGACTCGATCAGTCAACTGAGTCAAATCAACTCGCCACAATGTGGTCGAGTCTCATTGACTCGACTTGATTGAGTCAATGCAGCCCGACTCAACTGACTTAACTCGGTCAATTCGAGTTGGCTAAGTCAACTTAATTAACAAAAACGATAAAGTGAACTTGGTCAACAAGACAGGTTGAGTCAACTCGATCAACCAGCAGAGCCACTCAGGTAACTCGACTCGGTGAGTCAACACGTTAACATGACTCAATTGGGTCTAGTTGACCAAGTCAACTTGGTCAACCCAGCTTAACAAATCAACTCTGTCAAGCAGAATCAGCTGAGTCAACTCAGTCAGCTTGATTACACCAGTTTAGTGTGAGTACTAAAATCAAGAATAAAATGATATTAATTTAAAATTAATAATAATAATAATAATAAATAAAATTTTTAAATCACTCTACACAAATTCTAATATAAAAAGTATTATTGAAATTTTTATACACATGCCACACAAATCTTTATGTATTACAGCACACACACTTTCTTCACACTCTATAATGTAAATTTTGTGAAGAAAATGTGTGTGGTGTAATATTAAAAGATTTAAGTGGCATGCATGTAAATGTCCCTATTTTATTTCACATTCTAAATAATTTTTGATAAAAATATCAATTTTATTTCGAATCGAGTACCTTGATCTAGGATGTGAAATAAAATTGATATTTTTATTGAAAATTATTAAATATGTAAAATAAAATAGTAAGTAAAAATTTATATTAAAAATTTATTTTTTAAATTAGTATTATTTTGCTCCCATGCCAAACAGTGCCTCAGTTAATTTTGATGATAGAAAAATTTATGAACTCATATTATAAACTGGCTTGTCCTTAGGCTCTGTTTGGCAATGGACTAAAAATTATAGCTAAAATTACCCATGGCCAAAATCTTAAATTTATTTTTAAAAAACTTAAAAAATTATTTTATATCTCATCTCACACAAATTTTAATATTAAACAATCACTTTATTTCACATCCAATACAATTCTCAATAAATCAATCAACTTTATTTCACTTCATACACAATTTTTAATATAATCAACTTACTTTATTTCACATTATACACATTTTTCAAAAATCACTAAAAATTTTAATCAAATTTTTTTTTTTTTCTTATTACCAAACAGAGCCTTAGTTATTATAACCACTCTGCTTCTCCGCAAAAAGTATTTTTAAAATATCATTCAAAGGCCTTTGATTTTTTCCTTTAAAGAAACTCATGTAATCATTGTATAGTCATAAATAAATATGAGAATTGATTACATTTTATAAATAGTCATAAATAAAATGCCCAAGCACAAAGAAGCATGTGAATGTAATAATTAAAAATAATAATTTAAAAATAACATGACTAATATAAAAAATCTGCATGATAAAATATGAATAAAAACAGAAAATACATATTTACATTTTCTATATAATGATATGTGTTTCGAGATTTTTAGCCTACCAAAAAATCATGAAATATAAAACTTACAATTGAATAATGAGATAAAATGCGTACTCGTTTTATTTCTAAATTTAAAAGTAATATTTCGCTAAAAAAAATACAACTCCACTACAAATACTTATTATGTAGTAAATCATAAAAAAATAAAATAATATTTCTCAAATAAAATTTAATTTTAAAAAAATAAGATGAAGTCACCTAATGTACAGACGACTTTTGCAATATAGAGTCGCCCAATGCACGGGCAACTTCTGACGACGCCAAGAGTAATATCATCAAAAATATACTCTCTTTGTTAATTTTTTTAAATAATATTTGAATTGTTAATTAGTTAATTAAACAAGATATTTTAAAAAAAGCAT